>CABHPH010160055.1:27074-43745 GCA_902168325.1 Peromyscus nudipes | reverse complement strand
CCTTAGATGCACCAAGCCCTTTCCTAAATCAATCACATCAAATAAATCAATAAACTCCTGATGCAACAACATCAAATACAAAGACCCCCTGAGCTTCACCAAACCATGGTTCATTAATATCAACAGGTTAATATAATTACTACATATAGTAAATATAATTACTACATATTTACAATTCTTACAAACTTACATCCAAAAGTAAACTCTTCACACATCATAAACTTTAGCAAACATCCAAAAGCAATCTCTTAATAGAACTATACAAAACATTGGGTACATTAACACAAGTTAACATTAGTCCACTCAAGGAACAAGAAAATACTTTTAAAAACATTAAATAGACTGAGGAATATTAACTTCCCCCTTTCTTTATAATTTTTTAAGCTGCATATTGAGCCTGGGTAGAAAAAAACCTAAACTTCTCCATTTCTATACAAACAGTTCGTGAGTCATCACAATTGATAAAGCATACACAAAACAGTTTGTAAGTCATCACAGTTGATAATGTATATGGGTGAAATCAAAATTGTCCCTTTGCAATTGAGTCACTCCTGTCCATCCCATTTCTTAATCTGAAAAGCTCAAAAAGACAGTTCTGGTACCAGTCTTAACGTTCCATTGAAAGCTTTCTGATACCAGTCTTAAAGTTCCAACTATGAAGAAACCCACAACCAAATATTTTTGCAGTTCTCCTGAATGCAACAATTAATTTCAAACCAGAGACTCTGCACCTTTGCTCTCAGCTACAGCTGCGCTTTGCAGTCAATAGCCTTCCCTTAGGTAATTTTGCTCCAGGGCAAAAACTATTAGCTCCACAGTTAGCACCATAATAGCTGGCTGGTACAGAATACTCTTCAAAAGAGACCTTCTTAAAGCCAGCAAATGGAAACTTCATAGCTTTAGCTGCTAGCTTTCACAGTCTCAGTCTGTCTGTATATCCCATAACTGGCCAAGACCCCTGTGTCTTGAGACCCTAAGACTCTCCATCACCTCATGTCACACGGGCTCAAGGTTCCACCTGCCACTAAATGGCATTCATTCAGCAGCACTGGCTCCAGGAGAAAATCCAGCTGCAGCCAGTTACAGCTGCTGAACCCCCAGATCCAACGGTCTTAGCATGCAGCACTTGGAGTCCGGGAAGCCTCTGTGGACTCCCTTGCTTGTAGAGCTGATTGCCTCCCTCAGGGCATCTCCACCTTACTCTGCTGCTGGGAGCTCAGGCTGACCTGCGTTTCAGTACATCTTAGCCATTCAGTCTGGAGCCCTGCTGCTGCACGCTGCTGCTAGAGACTTAGACCTTGTACATTTCATTACAGGGAGGACTTAAAAAAACTCCTCTGCTCTCTCCACATCAGGGCTCATCCTGCCCTGGGTGTCCCATCAGCCAGCAGCTTCCCTCAGTCCCGCACTACCTCTGCCACAGTTCTGCCCTTGAGGATGCTGCCTGGACTACACAGGGACCCAGGTGTCCCTGAACACACTCAAAAGTCAGAGGCACGGGTTCCCTGGCCCTCCTGGTGTGTGCCCTGTGGGCATCTTTCTCTGGAAGCTTTGTCTCTAAAAAAGCTGCCACAGCAGCCTGTGCTGTTCATGCTCACTCTCCTGGACATCACTCTCACAGTTCCAGCCACTGGGGTCCGAAGTCTCTGCTGCACTCTTCAATCCCTGCCTGCCATTCACTTCTCTCATGGTGTGGGCATCTCTGCTGCTAGGCTTGTCAAGGTTGAGCATAGCCTCAAGCCATTCACAGCCGAAGAAACCCACTGCCTGCTTCTGACTCTCAGTGTCCGCAGCTTTTGCGATGATGCCCCGAGGGTCTCAACCGCAGTTGCCTGGCCGGGGCAGTCACTCATGCTCTGCTGCTGCAGCTTTCTGAAGCTTCTGAAGCTGCTGTGACTGCTAAGTTTGCAGTGACTGCAAGGTCCTGGATGCAGCTTTGTGAAGGGAAAAAAACTATTCTAACCCTACGTGACTTTCTTATGAAACCTTCACTGTATCCCTAAACCTAAAACTTATGCTACCCTAATATACCTAAGCCTACAGTTCTCAAACTAAACTTCACCAACCTTTTTTAAACTTTAGAAACAGAGAAACATACACATAGACAGATATAGAGACAAAGAGAGATACTTGGTGCAGCCTAACTTTACTTTGCTTTATATACAATTTTTGCTCCTGAAGAATAAAATACTACTACCTCAAACTTAATTTATAACCAGACATGTCCAACTGCTTCCGAGGTGCTCCCTACTCTCACTTATTTCCTCTGCACCCATGCCCCAAGTTTGGCACCGTCTGTGGGAGGCCAGCTCCCATCTTTTCCAGGGTTCCTGTAAGGAGGAGACAGGGATACGAAAATATTAGATAGAAAGATAGCAAAGAGGAAAAAGACAGAATCACAGGAGAGCTTTGGGAGGACCTGGGTCAATGCCCTATGGCCTTTTCCATTTATTCAAAAGGACTTTTTATAACAATGCCAATGGGCAGGGCAAAAGACCTCTCCCTTGCTAGATCAAAGCACACCGCACAGCCAAGCATAGACCTTTCCAAATGTCTGGTAACCGTGTCCATGGTCAATGCAGCTCTGTTGGGTAAAACAAGCTCAGATTCTCAGACCTTGAGTAAATTTTTACTAGGAAGCCTCTGCGGGTCTCTACAACAAATATCTCATTCCTACTTTTTATTTCCTCCCTTCAAAGCCTCCCATGTACCCCTATATGCTCTTTTTCAAATCCATGGCCTCTTTTCTCATTAATTGTTGTTACATGCTATAATGTATATGTATATTCATATATTATGAATAAATAAGTACAACTTGAAAACATATATACAAACAAGCACTTTTAACCACTGAGCCATTCCTCCAGACACACACCTGTTGTTTTAAAAACACAAGTTAATTCCTTGCTAAGAGCCTTTGCCTACTTGACACACTCTGCATTCCTTTGAACAGGTCATAGATGAACTCTTTTTGTTACAAATCTCTCAAGTCAAATACACTTTCTTGAAGCTTGATAACCAAAGTGCTCATCCCCTTATTCTGATAAATTACCCTTAACACTTTATAGCCACAGTTCTTTCTTTTATAAAATTCCTCATAAATGATGAATGTTTCATTCACATATTTACTAGATTAGCAGCTAAGTAGAGGTAGAGTTTCTGTTTACCCACTGCCTGGCAACTATTCATTGAGCATCTTCTAAATCAGGCTAGGCATGTGGGAGTTTTAGGGGACCAAATGAAGGTAGCTCTTTCTCCTGTGGACCATGGTCTAGCCCTAGGCCACAGCTGCATCTCATATTTGAAGTACTTCCTGTGTCTCATTGGTCATAACCAATGATTAAAAACAGTAACTTTTGGTCATGAACTTTTTTTCTTTTCCCCAGTAAAAATATAGCTTTATCTGTTGAAAGAATTTAAGAACCTCAGACAGTTCTGAAGCTCTTTAAATGTCCTGTTTCCAAGAACATTTCTTAGCAGGGCATTTGAAGTTTTTGTACAACCCTGTCTCACTCTGCTTCTACCAGTGCTATTGGAAGTCTGATCCCTTAGTCTATGCTCAGGGAAGCCCAATGCAAGACTAAATCACACATAACTTGCCAAGGATGGCAGAGCCCGGGCCAGTTGGCCTGATTCACCACTGCCATGTCTAAAGGTCAGCCTCTGAGATGGGTTAATTGTGGCCATTAAAGTGTTTGAGCAGCTGCTTCAGGCAGCAATTTGGAGCCCAGGAGAAGCCAGAGGCAGCAACAGAATATTTGGTCATTTGAAAAAAGCCTGGCCAGGCTCCACACAGCCTGACAACAGCTGGGATTTCCAGAAGTACTTAACCTGGTTTATAGGTCATGACCTAACTAAAAGTAGACTTCCATTCATCCCAAAATGAAACTGTAAAATGGCTACATTGCCACCCCTTTCTCCCTCTCATCACTTTGTGTTCTCATTTTTCATCCCTGACTTGATTCTAGAAGTGATTTTAGTCAACTCATTAATTAACAGATTTAGATATCTTAACTGAACAACTAACTGGTCTATGTAAAGTAATTGTATGACTGCTACCATATTTCAACCCCTTTAGTGCCCCTCTCAATCCCACCATCTCTCAGATCTGTCGCTGAGAGAGTGGCTGCTTCATCATGCATACGCGTTCCTATTAAGTCAATAAGCAGACTAGGCTTCAATATTTTTTTGGCACAGCTCCCCGTGCAGTAACAACCCATTTCTTCAGACTGGCACCATCACTCAGGAATCCTTCTCCATTGTATTCCTTGACCAATTAGGTTCTGTGACTGACCAAAGCTTTGCAGAAGGGACCAAGGCAATTTCTTACTTAGGACTCTCCATTGTATCCAATATAAATATATTAAAGAGCATTTCAAAGCTAAATACGATTTCGATTAATAAGCATCATAAAAATACGTTGCAATGATATATTACAACATATAATAAAATACACATATACTAAATTGTTGCAAATTATTACATTTAGATACACATTTTACTACTGACAGACCATTTTATTTAATTCTTACACTAACTATACATGATAGTTATTATCATTTCTACTTTACCAACAACAAATAGAAATACAACTTTGCTTGAAAGTTGCTAAATGGTAATGGTGGAGTTTGTTGACTGGCATGACTCTATATACCTTATTTGCACTGCTGTTGTTAGGAAAGTTTTCTCCTTGAATTTCTCACACTTCTGTACATTGAGTGAACAGAAATACTGCCATTTTGCTCCACAAATGTTTTCAAAGATGCCTGTACAGCAAACAGTGTTGAAGGGTTGAACCAGTGTCTCCTTCCAGAAAAAAGGCCAGAATTATTTGTTCTCCAGAACAATAAAGATGCCTTCTCTCTCTGAAGAAAAACCTTAAAAGGCCAAAACATCCCCAGTGTGAAGAGTTCCACATCTATGGTTTAATCTTACTCCATGTGCATGACGGCCATGTTGCTCAGGTAACAAAAAAACCAATGATATACCCAGCATCAAAAGTTTGGTTCTCGCTCAGGAGTCACATGTCCTGTACTAGTTTGCAAAGACTGTACAATCTCAAGCTTCCACAACTTTTAACAGCTTCAAGTACAGGATATGAGAGGTTGGAGGGGGTTAGAGGTGGGGAAGATCCTGGCTGCCTCCTCCACTGGGACCTCAAGTTGTTGGTTCACGTCTTCATCTCATAATAATCACCTAGAGTTGCAACTCTTCAGAAGCTGAATAAATATGACTGAAGGTAAGACTGACATGATATCAATGATAATTATATTTATCTCTCATGAGTAAGAAGTTTCATTTTCACAGTATCTTCACCTGAGATAGTCATAAATGTGGCAATTACAGGCATCATGGCAAGTCAGAAGCAAAAGGTATTATTGCAAGACACTCTTCCCATAGGAACTATGTCAAAGTATAACAAGACTGCAGAACTCCTCCCAGCTTGTCAGTAATGCCACTAACTATTGTCCCAGAAAAGCCATGATTAACATTTTTTTTGCACAGGAGTGCTAGACCAGCTCCCTTGGCTTAGGATGAATTCCCAACTATATTTCAACTCCAGAGAACTACTCATGACTGCTTATTGCTGGAATGGAGATTTCAATTCCCTTTCTAATGTTTTCCTTTTTCAGGTTACCTAATTTGGTCATTAGACCATATTATGTATTAATCTGGAGAATGTTACTCATTGAAAATGTTCTCTAAGCATGCTTTATAACATAAGCTGTTATAGGAAGATTAAAACCATATTTCACAGGGGGTATATCCCTTCCAACACAAAACAGACATGGGACTTAAGGCTCTAACTGTGTGGATTGGTTTGGCCAGAAAGCAGGATGAGGAATTCTTCTGTTGTTGTTGTTGTTGTTTGCTCCAGGAGGGTCACAGCAGTGGAAACAAGGAGAGAGTGAAGTGAACAATGACTTGTGAAAAGAAATCAAGTAGATGGGAGCATAGGAGGAATTTTTAATAGTCATCATAAGTATGAAATTGGGGGAGAGTCTAATGTCTGAAAGCATTTCTGAGAAACCCTGGACAACATAAAAAAAACCTGTGGCATACCCTTTGAGAAACTTAGTAATGATCTATATCAATCTTCAACACTGCAAGAGTTCTCCTTATGTTTTCATTTAATGTAACTCTGCTCACAGATTGACACTGTGGGGCCAGCTTTATGTCTTCCAGTGAATTAGGATCTGAAAATACTTTGTCACTCCTTTCTAGGAATGGCATAGCTCGAGTCAGAGTTCTTGGGAAACTACTTTTTCTCAAGTTTTTGTGCCAACAATCAAAGTGGGCATCACATAATGAAGATTAAGTTTTTGGTTTTTACTATAATTAAGAAAAATGTAAGCACATGAAAGAAGAGGAGAATGACCAAAAGACAAGAATCTAGAGCCATTTAGGTTCTAGTAAGCTTAGGACTTAACATTGTTAGTCTCATTTACACATAAAACTAAGTGGAAAGTTCAAGAACAATTCAAAGTCATAGAAGACTAGCTGATACAATACCTCAAATTCACATAGTATAGCCTATCAAAACAATTTTTACTTCATCTAACATTCCACGGTATGTCAGGGCACTGTGTTGGGGTCCAGCCCTGACCTATGGAAAGGTCCCTTGAAGGGGGGATTGAGGAACTGAGAAATGTTAGATAGGAAATAGGAGCAGACAAAGAAAAAGAGGCACAGGATAGCTTCAGGAGGACCCTGGGTCAATACCCAGAAGCCTTGAGTTTATTTCTAATGAGTTTTTTATACACTAGTGAGGAGAGAGGCAAAAAACCTCCCACTTTCAAAATTGAAGCACAAAGTGCAACCAACCAAGTGTAGACCCTTCAAAGCACCTGGTAACCATGCCTCATGGCAAAACATTTTATTATTGGGCCTTGAAGTATAAGATACCTGGTAAACCATGCCTTTGCACCCTATTATGCAGCCTTGGAAAGCAACATAAACTCTGTGACATTGAGTCAAACCACAAGTTGGACTCTTTGTGGGCTCCCACAAAGGTATTTTGACCCTGGATCAATGTGGATGTGGTCATTAGACAAAACTCAGCTGAGATGCAAAGGAGGCTAGGAGATGCATTCTAGCTGTGTTTCTAGGAAGGAGTGGTGAACACTGAGAAATACCTTTAGGATCTGTCTCCCAGGGTGATTTAGTGAGCAAGAAGATGAGGCAGCCTTTAACACTGATCCTTTGGGCTTCTAAACTAATACACATAGTGAATATGCAATATCATTTCCTTTCTGAAGCTCAGTTTTCTTTTCTTTGTGGGTGGATTTGGATATTTTTAAGAAGAATTAATCTACTTCTCCACTTACACTTCTATAAGCCATGATTTTATCCAAAACCAACAGCAGAGCATCAGTCTGTTTTTCCCGTTCACACTTCTTAGCTACAGAATTGTGTTGCCATTCACGGTCCTTACATGAAGATTTGGCATTGATGAAAGAAAGACATAGTTAAAATGATTTTCACACCCTTATGTTCATAAAATGGAGAAAGAATAAAGAGGAAGGTATATGGAAATAAAGATCTGACCCAGAGGAAATTTTATATTTCTATAAACAATGGAAAAAAGAAAAGTTAAAGAATGAGGATAGGAGGAGAAAGGGGAGAAGGAGGAGGAAGAGGAGGTACAAGAAAAGGAGGAGGAGGATGCCACTACCACTAACAAGATGGTCTTCATAAGATTTCCTACAACCCTGTGCCTAGATGTTTTCCCAGAAATATGGCATGGTTGCCTAAATGGCTTACATCAAGAATTATACTAAAAATTTCCCATTCTTATATGCAAATACTTCTTCTTTCCTACATCTGAAAACCACATGTGATTTCCAACCAGCCAGCACAAACAGACTGACAGACAGCCTCCCTC
Source organism: Peromyscus nudipes (assembly GCA_902168325.1). Taxonomy (NCBI): domain Eukaryota; kingdom Metazoa; phylum Chordata; class Mammalia; order Rodentia; family Cricetidae; genus Peromyscus; species Peromyscus nudipes. Next base: position 35,860 of record CABHPH010160055.1, on the reverse strand, counting down.
AGGAAATGCTTGATGTGCCATCAGATTTCAACACTCTCCTCCTTCCCCCTCTGGAGCTAGTCTATAATTCTGCATTTGTGTAAATACATATGTGCAGCATATTTATTTGCATGCTGCTGCGTAGAGTGAGCAATTCTGCATTCTTTTCTGGTTATATACTCAGGGAGGCTGTCGATTCCCTGAAAGTTGTTCCTGTCCCTCAAGGGCATCTGTAGGTTCTCATCCAATGCTTAGCAGCCCAGGACTGGAATTTACCTTGTAAGAACCAGGAGTATACCTGTCTAGAAGGAGAGCTGTGGGAAGCACTTCTTTGTCCCTGCCTTGTGGTTCTCCTCCTCCACCAGACTTTGAATGCTGACATTTGTTTCACTTTGTACCATCCACCCATTTAGAACCTCGTGAAACTGCTGCATACAATGATTATGAACAACATTCTTGAAAATGAAGGAATGAAGACAACAGGTGAAATCAGAGCTCTGAACAATAGCTTGCCTTGACAATCCAAGGACCTAAATATTTTGCCTGATCATTCGGTATTCTGACATCACCTAAACAAACTCCTTCGATGAATCTATGTAGTTACCCAAGTGCTCTTCTGCTTTAGTTATGGTTAACATTTTAAACATAATTCTTTAAATTGTGAATTGATTTTTTGACTTTACACTGTGTTCCCCAGTTTTCTTCTTCATTGCCTATTTAAATTTATGCATTCTAGGAAACAATCTTATGCATCAGGGGCTGTTAGTGTCTGAATTTCACAAATAAGAAAACTGAGTCATGAATCTACCAAGTTGAACTCAATCCTCAGGGGAGTCTTTGCCATGGAGGAGATGGGAATGGGGGGTGGGCTGGGGGGAAGGCGGGCAGGGGCGGGAGGGGGAATCCGTGGCTGATATGTAAAATTAAATTAAATTATAAAATAAAATAAAAAAATGAGTCACAAAAATGTAACTTAAATATTGATACATCAATGTCAAATATCAGAGCCAATATGGTGACACAAACTGATAAGACCACACTGAGGAGGAGGAAGAGGAGGACTGGGAGTTTATGGCCAGCCTGGGCTGTACAGAGAGACTCCGTTCCAAGAGAGGGAAGAAGAAGAAGAAGTAGAAGAGGGGGGGGGGAGGAGGAGGAGGAAGAGGAGGAAGAAGAGGAGGAGGAAGAAACAAAAAGTACACCAAAACAACAGCATGAATGAACAAGAGGAGGAAGAGAAAGAAGAGGAGGAGGAGAACAACAACAAAAGAGGAAAAAAGGAAAGAAAAGAAAATATGTCATAGATCACACCACCAACTTGACTGGAGAAACTGGTTGAAGGGCTTCTGTTTTTATTCAGTAGACAGAACCCATTTCTTTTACAGCAATTTGATGATATCTAATGATGTGTTCAAATAAAATAAATTAATGTCAAATAATGTCAGTTTCTCTGGGAAAAGATTCTGGTAGGATTCGAGAGAGATTCATTAATCAGGGAGCACAGTGTGGCCTCTGTGAGAGATTGCTTTGGAATTGAGACTTGCCTGTTAAGAAGAGACCAGTCGCACAAAGAAGCAAGGATGTGATATTCTTGGTAGGAGACAGTTCAGTTCCAAAAGCTGTGGGGAAAAAGCAGTTCAGCTTGTTTACAGAGGCGACAGAGAAGCTAGGGAGTAGTGAACAGAGGCGGAGTAACTTGAGGTGAAATCACAGCCACTGGCAGAAGTTAGATCATTCAAGCTGTTAATAGCAATCATGATTATTGCAATGAAAAGTCTTTGGAGGAACTTAAATCGTACTGACTCTCAAGCAGAATTAACTAGTGTGAAGAGATTTGAATGGAAGAGAAGCAACTAGCGGGTAGGCTGTCGCTGTGGTTCAAAGAAGCCCAGGTGACAGATGATGGCTGCTGAGGCTGAGATCGTGGTGCCAGAGAGAAGTGGGTATTCTCTTGGTGCAGGGAAGAGGAATGGAAGTCCGTGGAATATATTTTGATGACTGAAGTCCACCAGCTTTAATAGGGAAGGAGCCATAACAAATGGCTATGCTAAAAATCACCTCTGACCCTTCTGGCTAGGTATCAGTAACCCAGAGCAAGGTGCTGACCCTTTCCCCATCAGTAGGCGTTGCCATTACTCTTTCTGCCTTTTGTCTTGAAGATGTCTCTTCATGAGAGATCGTCGTTCAAAATCCATTAGAATGACATCCAGCAGCTATCAGGGCTGTTCATTTCCCTAGGTATCAGGGAAATCTGTGTTTTCAGAACACTGAAGGGCATTCACTCATGCAGAGTGGATGGGAATTTGATAGGTGGATGTGTCCCCAAGAAGAGGAAACAGCTGGAGCAGAATGTAAGGTCAGGAAATAAAAGTCAGAGTACATTTAGAGAAAGCTGGAAAAACAATAGGCTGGACCGCTGTTATGGAGAGCAGGGTGTTGAACCTTTGTGTACTTTATCTAAGACAGTAAAAAAGTAGAAATGGAGTTCAGAAAGGGGGAAGAAATCATGAGCTCTCTCTTTTAGAGCTGGAAGGGACCCAGCAATTATCTATCTACCTACTGGATACTGCACACTCCTATCTCTCTTAGAGAAAAGATCTAGCATCAATGTATATTATGTGTGGCTAAGCCTATAAATTTCACAATGTATATTATGTGTGGCTAAGCCTATAAATCTCACATCGGCACTCACGCAATGCAAGAGTCTTTTAATTGGGGCAGATCAACACATTTCTGAGTGCTTAATGTGTACCTGGTTCTCTGGAGAAGTCAAAGATGAGTAAGGCTACCCACTGGCCCTGAACCCATTCATGCCAGTGTACTCAAAATTATAACCGTAATAAAAAAGAATAACAGAACAAATGGAAACCCCTGCCGTACAAAATCTACATTCCCTGTGCCACCTGCCCATGAGCTTTTATGTCATGTTGCCAAATTTGGGGGCTCCTAAAAAAACTTACCAACAATATATTCAAGACACTTGGGTATCTTTTCTTAATAGTTAGAGATGGAAGTTTATTTAAAACCCCCATCTACCAAGTTAACATTTTCCACTAATTCTATGATCTGGGACCTTCGCAGGCTTCACAACCTTGTATTTGGGCGCTGTTTTTGAGGGGGCCTTGGCCGCAGCCATTGCTGCCTTCTTTGATGCCAGCATAGCATTTTCCTTCCTTGGCAGCCCTGATTGCTTGCTCTTGCTGAGTTTTCCTAAATTCTGGTTTCAGATTCCTCTTTGACATGATATCCACAAGAGATGCACCAGTGATGGCCCCATTAGAATTTGACTGCATCGCAGGTTCTCTTCTTTTGAATTTCTTCCAACTGTCCTTTTTTGTGTGGGTCTTTTCTTTTGTAGAGGGCAATCCAACTTACCTGCTGAGGATTCCTTTTGGCAGCGAATAAAGACTTGCATTTTACATTAACAAACGGGAAAACTTTCCTGTGGGTCCTGGCATAGCTCTGCCTGTGTCTGGGATAGATCTTGTACCTGTTGAAACTGCACAGCTCAACCTTCATGGTGGGGGCCGCCAGTCGCTGGAGGAAAGACTAGGAAAATGACACATCCAGAGATAAAAATCCTTAGCAATTACACCATGCCAAAGTTATATACCTTAGTTTTCTAAACAGTAAATGGTATTTTGGTTAATATAATGGTTATCAGTTTCATTACTTAACAGAGAAGTGAATACCAATGATTTAAGAAATAAAAATTGCTTTCCTTCACATAAGAATCTGAGGTGCAAGCCAGATGACACATGCTGATAGTCTCAGCACTAGGGATGAATAGGCAAGAAGACTACAAGTTCAAGGCCAGTCTGGAATATATAGTAGATCCCAGACCAGCCTGAGCTAGCAAAGCCTTGTCTCAAAGAAGAATATGAGCTGGTAGGCAGTTCATGAGATTACCCGATGCCCAAATTCTTGTCTTAATTCTTTGCAACTCATTAGTGTTCCTCTTATCAACAATTTCCAATGTGGCTTGCACTTTCCTTTCATATAGGCTGCTTATTGACAAGGAGGAAGTGTATAGGCTGCTTATTGGAAAGGAGGAAGGGGGAAAGAGGAAGTGAACCATTTTCTTTTAAGAATAACACTCAGAAATAGCATTAAAAATTGTCTTCAATTCTCCTGGACAATAAATCATCACAACATCATGCCTAGCAACAAAGAATCCAGGAAAGTATACACGCACCTAAGACTCTGAGTTAATCCACTGAAAGAGGAGAGGATGGATCTTAGAAAGTATCTGTAACTCCAGATAACACTTGAGGATGTGATGTGTGGTTCTCAAATTTTTACCATATACCTGCCAACAAATAAAGAACTTTTTCTCTAAAATCTGGCTCCTAATTTTCCATATATACATGAATTACCTTCAGAGTAGTAGTATTAGTAACTTAGTTCCAGTTTGTAAGCCATGGCTTCTGTTTGTTTGAAGGAAAGCTTGCAAGTTTCTTACGTAGTTGATGAAACTTAGATTGGTGTACCATTATCTCAGGCTCCCCTAAATGGATTTTGGGAATGGCTGGTAAGTTTTTTTCACTGCCATTTCACTCATAGAAACTTTAGTTTGCGTTCTACTCAATGCATGGTGACCTGAACATATTCTTCTCGATTTCCTTATCATAGTTGAGACAATTGATCAAACTTTCTTACATAAATTCAGGGTTCCTTGAATGCAAGGTCTATTGCATTAAAAAAATTATTAATTTCATCTTGTTATAACAAACAAGCTACTAATTTGGGGGACTCACAAGTACTATTTGGAAGTATTGTCTCCTTCAGGTTTTCTCAGTAACTATCATTTTACAGGTGAGGTTATTGAGAGAAAATTGCCTCACTTATGGAGTCAAATCCAGATCCTTTTCCTGAAGTCTGTGCATCATTTCTCCTACATTACTACGGTACAGCTCTTTGTCGCTCATTTTAAGTCAAGATCAAAATAGAAATCTCTCAAAATAGAGATGAAGCAACGAGTAGAAAGCAGAGGAAGGGATGACGTTACAAAAGCATGAGGTATGGACATGAAACTTCCACACATTGTGCTAAGTGGAAAAAAAAAGACTCAACGGGCCTCATATTGCATTACTCCATTATATAAAATATCCAGAAAAGGCAAACCCACAGAGACAGAAATAGACTAGTGGTTGTCTAGGGATGAAGGTAGAAGCAGAGATAAATTATAAATTGGCATGAGATGTTTTACTGAGGAAATAGATCCTAAAGTTGGGTTATGGTAGTATCTGCACAATGAAGCAAATTCACTAATAAGCACCAAACTGAACACCTAAAATATGAATTTGGAAGCATATAAATTACAACTCATTAAACTTGGGTTTTGAACACATGAAGTAGTAAAGTTAAAGGAATAGATATCATTCAAGGTTCCATCACTCACAGCTTAGAATAAATTGAGAAAGTAACACATGTTCTTCAGACACTAATAATTACCAGCATTCCTAACAGAAAGAGAACCAGTAGGACACGCATGTACACTTTTATATAAGTACACATGCATTTGCCTGGGAAGCTAGTGGCATAGTTCCAGCCTGAGTCTAAGGGCCAGAGAACCAAGACCATTAAGGATGCAAATCTCAATCTCAGATCAAGAAAGGACCAATGTTCCTACTCAACATGTTGGGAAGAGAGGAGAAAGTGAGAGAGGGAGAGGGAGAGACAGAGACAGAAACACAGAATTTTTTCCCCTTTCTCTGTATTTTTTCCTTACTCAGTCTCTTATCTAAACAAAGCCCATGGCTATGGTTTAAAGGTCCCTGCCAAAACTCAAGTTGAAATTTCATCCTCTTTGTAAAATATTAACAGGTAGTGTCAGGTGGGCCCTTTATGAGGTGATTGGGTTATGAGAGCTTTACTCCTCATAAATAGATTAGTACACTCATGGATCAATGGCTTAATGTCTTAATGGGTAGCTGAATGGATCTGTTTTAAAAGCCAGTTTGGTCAATCTCACCAAAGATGACTTATAATGTAGAGAGTCCTCAATAACAAGAGAGTTCTCACCAAGTGAAGCCTCTTGACCTTGAACTTCTCAGTTCTTTATAAGTTGATAAGCCTGTGGTATTCAGACACAGTAATGGAAAACAGACCAAGACACACATCCATATTAAGCATATCAATCTGCTTCACTCAGCCCACTGATTCAAGGGACAATCACATCTAGAAACATCATCAAAGATATGGCAATAACATTAAAAGAAATAACTGGGAATCTAATGGCTCAGTAAAGCTGACATATGAACACACACTTTGAATTTTCACCTCTGGAAAGAAATAAAAGAAATGTGAACCTCATATATTGTCTACTTTCTTAGCACATTAAAAGAGCCAAAGCTGGCTGGAAAACACAGTATTGGGGCTGAAAGTTTAAAACTCACATGTAAATACAAATTTTAAGATTAAATTTTACTAGGAATAGTTAGTGAAAAATTATTCAAGCATTCATATGACACTTAAAATCTGTATTAAGGGCCATAAATGATGTGATTAATTGTGACATTAAAACTGTGATCTACCCATATACCTATATCACATCTATATATATACATATGCATTTGTACATTTAATACCTTCTGTATAAATGTCATACTTGTTTTGCTCATGTTTACATGTGTGTATAGATGTATACATGCATACTTCACTTACATTCGATGTATATTCCATTTTTTGTGTCCATGATAATTTGCCTTCTGCACTGAAGCAAGAGAAGAAATAAATCATGTCTCATGAAACCTTCTGTTTCTTAAATTTTATTAAAAAAATAAAGGAGGAGTAAATTTCAAACTGCTCCATCTTCCGGGGCAGCCCTTTGGCTTCAGTGTCAAACCTTGCATCCCCCCCTTAATTATACCTCAATTACACCTCAATTTGAGAACCCCTTCTTCTGTATGAATATGCACTACAAGTATTCTGTTTGTCTTTGGGACAGGCCAACTGTATGGCAATAATATATTGTAAACAGCATGGTGAGTGTCATTATGGGCAGTTCATTGGAGAATATTAGAGCCAGAACAATGACCAGAATGACAGGTCCCAGTATTGAACACCACTTCCATCAAGCCAAGGAAAATATGCACTCCACGTCTTTCATGGAATTACTTCCAGACCAGAGATTATTTAAATTACCATAAGATGTTTATTTTATCATCTTAGTTCCTCGTGTGTTCTTGAGATTTTAGCTTTAATGCATTGTGTTCTGTAATAAGCCTTTTAATGTCAACTTGTCAAAAACTAATTACATTTTCTTTTAAGCGAGAAAACACTTGATAACTGACTTTTTAATGATTATTTAAGTCAGCATCCCTTTCTCTCTAGCCTACCCGGAGACCACTATGTTTATACTCAACCTTCTTCAGGTGGAGGGTGCACTTACAGAGAATTCAGAGCTCTAGTGGGCAGAGCTACAATTCCCTCCTATGTCTAGAGGTTTGCTGTTCTGCTTAATGTGTCCTTAGCAGACTGGCACACACAGCTCCCTGATATAATTTAATGTTAAATAACACTCCCAAGACTGTATGAAGAAATAAGCTACATGTAAAATGTCACCTTTTGAAAAAAAAAGAAAAGAAAACAATTATGCCTATGACATGCAATTTGCCTCAATCTCTTTTAAGATAATCGAACAAAGACAACAGAACACAGTAGCCAAAAAATGGGCTGGCAGTGAGGAACAGAAAAGAATTATTCTATTTCTACATTTTCTTGGCACATCCAAGCCAGTTTTCTTTCCTAGTCCACTGGATAAGCGTTTGTCATAAGCTTTACTGTACCATGAAGTTATGATTAATATCACAGCTCAAGTACAGCGGCTTGAAAGACCACATTCATTTTCAAAGTCACGTCGCATTGATTAGAATTCACTGCAGGTTATTCAAATAACGATCCTCTCTTTCCCCAGGAGAATCTCTGTCTGATTTTTCTTTATCCTCATTAAAGATCCCAGGTGCAGACAAAGCTTTACGTACTTCTAATTTGCATTATCTTTGGGAAGGAGGCAGCTCACATACCTTCAGTATATAGCACTTGTTTTTGTAGTTCGATCTTTCCTATCATCTACTTAAGGAAATCAAGAAGTTTAGCCTTTATACACACTCAGATAATAGAAAACGCCAAATTTTATTATTCTTTGTAATGAGCCTATGGAAGCCAAATCTTCCATAATTCAGACAAAAGCACTTTTGTTCAGTCCTTAGCTATACTTTGTCTCAAAGGAAATTTTTTTTTCTTTCTTGATGAAAAAGATACATTTTAGAATAAAGACTACTGGATCAGGATTCAATTCATAAAGCAATGAGCATGGTACTCAGGTAGTTCTGGGCAAAACTTGATGCTATTTGACTAATTAGAGAAATTTCTATGCAAGGAGTGAGCAGCTATTGCCAGTGCTGGGATAATTTATTCGATCTCCTTCCTAATTTGGCATTTTCATGGGATCATTTCCGTGTTCCTTTGGCATAGGTGTAGGCTTCAACATTATGACAAAGGCTCCTTGAACTATTTTTACCTTTAGTTTTTGTGTAATGAGTTTAGCCTGAAGCAGACTGACAGCATTGTTGACATTTCATTGAGTTTCCAGTTCTCAAGAGAGGAGAAATTTTAGCTAATTAAATAGTATTAGAATGTCTTAGAAACTACAAAAGCAACACAGAACCACACAGCAATCACACCATTTTTGAAACCACTGTGTATTCCTGAGATAGTTAGAAAACTGAAGTCTGCATAACAAAACTTTCAAAGTGAGAGAGAGGCTCAAAATACTGTCACCAGTATAAATGGAAAGGTGGGGG
>CABHPH010160055.1:0-26259 GCA_902168325.1 Peromyscus nudipes | reverse complement strand
AGAAAAACCTGAAGATTCTGCTTAGGTATGATTTTAGTTGAGCCTGACAGAGCTACATAGTTTATTCAGCATAAGAAGTAAATAACAGAAGCCAAATACAAGACAGAAATTCAGCCATGTGCATTTACGAAGAGGTGAGAGCTTTCTGAGGACAGGAGCCATGATGGCTGCTGACACTAAGCACGTTGATAATGAAGATAAAATGACATATGAACCCTTTGAATGCATGCCATTTTTATAAAGAGCAATTCCATAATGTAACAGAAGCCTACTGTGTGTGGCTGGGCCACCCACCCCTGTGGGCACATGTGCGACGTGCCTATGTGCACATGCTGGGGAGGTGTCTCCAGTCTTGAATACTTCAGAGAGAAAGCCAAGGGAAACTCTCTGGGCTATTTTGCCTTTAAGCCTCAGTGAGTCTGGGAGATTTCATTGACATTAATTAAGCCCACCCCAGGATCGTGGACATGGTGAACTTTTATATTAAAGAGCAACCTTCCTTGCCAGATGAGTTTTTTCCCAAGCTCTCATTTTATTGTGGTTTCCAGCAGGGCATCTTGTTTCAAGGCATATGATCAAAGTAAAGGACATTTCTTCTGGGACATATTTTACATAGATTAAATCTCATTATACAACTTATTCCTCAGTCTATATTCTTTTTTATAAGCTTCTATTGTATGAAAGAATTTAACACAGAAAAGTGAGAATTTATTATATCAAATACACTAAGCTTCTACGAAGGCAAATTCTCATTCAGTCTAACATATTCTGTTTTTGTTTTCTTTTTAACAATGGAATTCAGCTCAATTTCAGCTTTGCCCATTAAGTGATTCCTTTAAGGAACATGCTGCTACCATTAGATTTTCCTTCCCTGTTTTTAAGCCCTCAACCTACATCCCTACTCGGTCTTTTAAAAACAGGTCAGTTGTTTTGTTCATATTAAGGGGATAGCCCAAAGACCTAGGCTAGAACCAAACACGACTGGAAAGAAATCAATGAAATGATTCCTAACGATATTCTGATCTACTCATAGGTGGGTGCCCAGTCCAGTTGTCATCAGAAGGCTTCCTCCGGCAGCAGATGGGAGTGGGTACAGAGACCCACAGCCAGACAGTATGTGGACAGTCTAAATTGGAGGTCTCCATCAGGTCCCTCCCCTCAGAGATAGGGGAACTCTGTGGAAGATGGGAGAGAAGATGTAGGTGTCAGAGGGGATGGAGGACACCAGGAGAACATGGCCCAATGAATCACCTAAGCAGGGCTCACATGGGCTCTCAGAGACTGAAGCGGCAAGCATGGGGCCTGCATGGGGCTGCACCAGGTCCTCTGCATACATATTATGGCCGTTAGCTTGGTGTTCTTGTGGGACTCCTAACAGTAGGAGCAGGTGTATCTCTGACTCTTCTGCCTGCTCTTGGTATTCTTCCTCCTATTGGGTTGCCTTGTCCAGCCTTGACATGAGGGCTTTTGCCTTGTCTTATTGTACCTTGTTTTGTCCTTTTTGACTGTCATCTCTTGGAGGCCTGCTCTTTTTTGAAAAGGAAATAGATGGAAGTGGATCTGAGGGAGAGAGGAGATAGGGGTAGCCTGGAGGAGTGGAAGGAGGAGAAACTGGTGGGGATGTATTGTATGAGAGAAGAATCTGTTTTCAATAAAAAATAAAGAAATAAAAATAAACTGAGAAAAAAGGGAGTGCCACAGTACCACCACATGAAGTGAAGTACTGTTGGTAGGTTTGGGAACTTGGAAATTTGAGACCCATAACTAGTAGTAGCCGTCGAGAGTAGACATCAGATAACTCCATAGAACTAGTTCAATCTAGCATCACATTTTAGAGTTCAGAAAAATTAGGGCCCAGCAGCAAGGTCTTCTGCATTGATATATCATTTCTTAGTTTAGTATCTAGAATCTAAGAAATGAAGTGATATTGGGTACCATATCTGCTTCCCCACAGCCTCAAAATAGGAAAATAAAATCTCACAAAATACAATTTGTAATTCAGTAGCCTCTGAGAATCTTGATATTCTAGACCAAATAAAGATTTTGTTTCATAAATACCTTTTTTGTAAAACACTATCCTATGTAAATACATGTGAACTTGGGCTTTGGAATCTGTTAAAAGCACATGCTCAGTATACAAATGAAAAGGATGCTATTATATATATACAATTGCCGAAATAAATTACGTATTTTCACATCCACTGTCATTTTTTCCTCTTCTAATATAACCAGCCTTGCAATTAAAGTTGCAAGGGTAAGCTAAAGAATTGATTTTTTCTTAAGCTGGATGAAAGGTTACATTGCCCTGTCAGGCTCTTGGGAAGACTACCTGCTCTTTTTAGCAATTTTCCTCACCATTGTCTCTAAGAGTGCTGATATCTTCAGTGCAATGAAAGTTCTCTGTCTTCCTGTTTGCAGTAAATAAAGAGCCACATTGGAGTTGCTTTATTCTACTGGGGGTCATCTTACGTGCAGTCTATATTTCAGCTTTTACCTGAAATAACAGCTATGGGTGATGGTCAGATAAATGGTTAATCGACACATAGACGTCGTTACTCCCTTTTTTAGTTTCTCTGATCAATGCAGGTCAAATTCCCTATGTAAGTGGTTAACTCATCTTCAGAACCTGAGACATCATTAATCCAGAAAGAGTCCTGTTATGATTAGAGGTGAGAAGCTAGGGCTAGTGAAAGCTATAACAAGGAAAATAAACTCATATCAAGCTTTTCACAAAATGCAGTTTTCCCTTTCTGATTGTATTATGTAGAATGCACTTCCTCTTGTGAAGAATGAAATTATACAACTGTTCAATCATATTTATTCAATCAGTCTTGGCAAACACATATTCTGTCCTTTGTGAATTTCTAATAGCAAATATTCTGTTAGTTCTGCTTTCAAAATCTTACTCCTCACTCTCTTGGTTCAATGTCTTCCTGGTGACCTTAATCTTTCATCATCTCATTGAGTCTTCTTTGAATATGTATTTCACTAGATAACTTCCACATAGCTTCATAATGAATGCATTACGTAACTTAGGCAGTAAATTCCAAAAATCTATACTTGTTACTGTGTTCTAATTTTTATGGCTATAATAATTCCCATTGGATTTTCACTATCTAATTAGATTTTATAGCTTTTATAGCATAGAACAGGGGATATTTTTCCCTTTTGATATTAGTTGGTCTTAGGGAACTTTAAATAAAATGATTATAATCTAATTTGTAAAACTGTTTAGAAGAAAACACATGCACAAATCTCATCTCTTGCAACTGCTTCTGTTTCAGGCCCCTTTTTTTTTGTTTATGTTGTAGCTATTTCAAAGTTTATTTGTTCTTGTTCCCCTGTGATGGCAAAAGCAAAGGTAAGCTTGGCGAAAACAAATTTAATGTCACGTGGATTTTGACCAAATACATGGAATGCCCAGGTAACACGAGGAAAGTCTAATTTACAACATTATCCTGAACTGTCTGTTTCAAATGAAGAGCTATCTGGCAATATTCCCTCTTCCTGTACTGAGAGGTACACACTTCAGATCTGCGTCTATCTAACTCTATAGTTTCTTTTTGAAATAAATGAATGGCATGCTCTGAGCATGTGCTTTTACTATCATTGGTGTTAATATGATTATGATTATTATCGTTATAGCAGACAATGATATTCCCTATCAATGCTTCTGAGAACCAAGGAGCAACACAACATGTAGCCAGCCATGCCCTGATACCAGCCAGCAGGTGACATTATCATTCTGGTCATTCCTCTGCAAAACACCACTGAAAAACCAGTCACACAGCAGCCTGGATTTTCCTATTAAAATGTACATGTAAACTCTGGATCTAAAACCTGTTGGTTAGTCTATTGCCATATATGTACTTTAATATATAATTTATAAACATAATACTGCAAGTGATGTGTCTTTTAATACCCCATTACTTAATAGTATGTCAATGTTTTTTATTTAAAAATAATATCATCTAGGCTACTAAGAAAAAATATGGTAAAGAGCCTCTTAGACCATGAGTCAAGAGACCTCGGTTTAACCCTGACATCTGTCTGAGTGGATAACACTCAGTAATTCATTCTTCCACTCTTGTGGAAGAATAAAGCAAAGTGAATGTACCAAGCACCCTTAAGATTTCCATGTGGGATAAAACTATGCCTAATTAATATTCACAGTTTCTAACTGCCATAAAAAATGAACGAGCTTGTACAGAAGTTCTAGTCAAGTATCTTCATGGCCGACCCATGTCACTCTGAACCATTTTCTGACAGTGCCACTTCAGTTTCTGGATTCCAACTTACTGTCTCACCTCAGACAATGCCTCTTTAAGAAAGATTTGTAGAAGGTAATTAGTAGTAATAAGAGTAGAAAGTGATGTTTGCAAGTGTGCTCTCTATATAGCAAGACATGATATACCATAAATGTCTCCCTGTATCATTAAATGTTGCTGTGCTTTATTTTAAATTATGAATTTTAAAATGTCTCGGTAATCTCGGATGATTTCTATATCAGGAGTATGCCCATTCTAAAGATGAGTGCACTGAAATTTGCTATACTGTCATTGATTAACCTTAGAGACAGCAGGAGCCCAAACCACTTCCAAATCTTCTTTGTCTTTACAGGCTGCCTTCACCTACCACAATTATTGAAATGTCTTTTTCCAAGTGATTCCTCCCACAGCTCTTCACCATCCAGCACCACGTGCAGAGACACTCACTGCCTGGTGCCCAGCAGTGGCATCTCTGAGCTGTGACTTTTTTGGCATGTGTGATGGAGCAGTGGGGACAGGGCATTTCAGGAAAGAGGGAGTTGCTAGCTGGCCACCCAATGCGATGCCTCCAGCATCTAAGGAACTCAGCCCTCTAGTAGTGCAGTTTCTGTTTAGTAGATAAGTAATTAGCTCAATATTGTATAATCCTACATAGTCAATTGCTTCAACCTGTATTAGTCAGTTGTTTCTATTTTATTGCAATAGATGAAGTAAAATGACTTAAAAGTATAGTACATAATTTTGACATGCTCCTCTGGGTGTTTCTTATCTTTTTACTTGACCTTGAGAACCAGCTGGGTGCATATTTAGAAGAGACTGACATGGAAGAGATAACAGGAGCCCTTTTCAGGCAAAGGCTCTGATGTCAGAGGTGACACTTACTGGGGGAAGTGTGACGGTCATGACTTATCACTTATTGCTCAGCTCTCTTCCAGAAAGGCATATCTCACTTTAATAACAAAAATATTTGAAGTGAATGTCATAAGGGAAACATTGGTTGGATTTTGAGAGTGTACAGCCTCGGACTGTGAGTTCAGCAGCGACTTAAAATAGGTATGAGGGATTCACGATGTTTTAGAGCATTTGTTTTTCTCTGCTTGGTTGCTGCTTCTGAACATCCAGACACAACTGGACCTGGTATTTTTGTTTCTCCTTTGACCATATACAATGATAAAATCAAAACCTGGAGAATTTAAATGAGTTGGTCAGAGTCTCCCAACTAGTCCTCTGAGGAACTAGGCTCCTAATCCAGTTGATTGGACAGGTAAACAGTAGCCTTTTTTGTAGGTATTTCTAATTGTTCCATATTTTCCCCATTCAGAGTTACAAAGATATCTTCCAATGGACTATCTTTGTGTAGGATAAGTAAGCATCAATCTTCAGTCATCCTTTAAGTATCAAAAAATATATTCACCACATAACTGTATAAGTATTTTGAAATACAAGTTGAAAGTACAAAAAAAGAATTATTCATAGCATTCCCCAAAAGCCTGTTAATATTTTGCTGTGTTTTGCCAGTTTCCCCATCTTTCTACACATCTATATATGGATTCACAAAGAGTTTAATTTTGTTTGTTTTGTTTTTAAAAGACTTAAAAGTGTTATATGGTGAACATGAGTTACTTTTATTTATTTATTTTTTTGTACAACGTATTTTGATCAGGTTTTCCCCAAACCCAGCTCCTCCTAGAATGAGTCACTTTAAGATTAAAAAAAAAAAGTTCAGTTCTGTAATCCTAATCCTTTGAAATGTCTTCAGAATTATCCTGATATAAGCACAAATATGTCACAATATATATACTGTTTGGTCAGTTGACAAAGTTACATGTGTGATACGTTTTACCCAATCATGATATACCATAAATGTCTCCCTGTATCATTAAATGTTGCTGTGCTTTATTTTAAATTACAAAGTGACACTTCATAATACTAGTGTACCATAAATATTAGTCCCTGGAAAAAATTTTATCCTCAGAAATGATACCATTAGAGTCAGATGAACCATTTACCTTTGCCAACTTTTTCATATATTCATAATTATTTCTTAAAGCTTAAATTCTGAGAGTCAAGTTTCACTTTGGGGTAAGAGTATAAAAAACTTTTAAAATTGAAAAGTAGTCAAAATACCTTTAAAAGTAGTGAATCACTGTAGGTATCACAGTGGTATAAGTACATCCACACATGCATGCTTCATTTTCTTTTACCAGTATTAAATATGCTTTCTTGTCAATATGAGAAGCTGATAGAGGGTGAAAGGTTAATTGTTTAAAATAGCATTCATCTTTTGATAAGGAGGATATCCATTGATAAGGAGGTTATATGTGAATGTCTACATACTGGTTATTTTATCCTTTTGTTAACTAGCATAGGGTCCCTTTCAATATCAAATACCTTGTGTTGTGCATTGTACATCACACTGATACCCAAACTTAAATTTTAATCAGCAATTCAGCTCAATCAGAAAGGTTATGGCTTAGCAAAGGATTTTGTCAAATGGGTGTAGATTGTAAAATGTGAGTCTTTCAAGAATGCACTCACCTCTTTTTTGAGATTCTAGTATTGTTTATCATGTCTAAAACATGGGATGAGGGGGTTGGGGATTTAGCTCAGTGGTAGAGCGCTTGCCTAGCAAGCACAAGGCCCTGGGTTCGGTCCTCAGCTCTGAAAAGAAAAAAAAAAAACCATGGGATGAGATGTGATTTAGAGATAATCTTTATGGAGACAATCATTTGAGCATCGTCAATGCCATGAGGAAATCCTAGGTAAAATACAATGGTGGTCCCATTTGTCAAGCAAGACCACCTTCCTAAGGAAAGGTTAAGCTTACAGCATATAGCAAACACTTCCTGGATTATGAATGCAAATCTTGTGAAAACTACACATCTAAGATGGCTTTGGATAATGATAACTATGAAGTTGAAGTTATACATTTTGAAATAAAGGAAGTGGTTAGAGCACAGGTCAATCTACAGCTTCAGATTTTAACAAAATTGACTTAGGGGTGTTTGCAAAGGGAAACAGCACATGCAAATTCAATTGTAAAATGTGAACTATGAGTTCTGAATAAAATGTGCACTTCATAAACATAACACACTGTATCTCCATTTCATCCATTTGATAATGGAGTGAGATTTACTTGTTTTTTTTCTTAACTTTCCCTGATTTAAGAAACAGCAGTGTCATTAACTCCCTGAAATCAACACACACACACACACACACACACACACACACACACACACACAGCCATTCCCCACCCTGCCTTTGATGAGGAATCTGGCCTTCTAGTTCATTTAACATGGAATAGCAGATTTGTGTTGATGATGCTTTTGTTCTTGCTAGTGAGACAACTTGTAACTGAAAAATTGGCTACTCAGCCTCAAGCAATCGCTAACATTCCAGTTCCTGAATAGAAAAGGGGAGAGAAGAGCAGATGGAAGCAAACAAAAATTGTATTAATAATACATAACAAAGTGCTGCTCCAAATGATGTCTCAATAGAGGAAAACAGTGGGAAAACTGCAGTTTTCATTGGATCTTAATGTATTTATCAGTCTCTAATGCTTCCATCTTCAAGCAGTTCTCCTTTATTGACACGGCAACACAAATTGCAGAAGTAAATTGAATCATGGACTCAGAATGTAAAAATCAATGAGAAATAATTTTGTAGCACTAAAGTGAAGAGTGTAATGCTAGGTATTCATTTAATTAACCATGAGCCTTTCCACATAATGCACAGTCATTGCCAGCTTTCAGCTCATAGTTGTTCCAGGAATAATGGGTTTGGGATTCATCTTTAGAAAACCTACATTAATATTTGAAAGCGTTTAAATCCATTAGTGGGTCATCTGAACACTGCAGGTCACTTTTACATTGCTAATTGAAACAATGGTAATGGGTTATAATCTACTGTCTAATAATGCCTGGAGTGTTTTACCGCTTTTATATCTGCAGATTCCAGGAAATATGTAAATTTGTTGCTGAACTGTTATAAAAATATGGAAATTTAAGCTGTAGACATCAAAGTATTTTTTCTGGAAAAAAAAAACAACCACGTTAATAAACTGAAGAGTTACACTACATTCTGGTGTCAGGATAAATTCCTTACTCTAGACCTTCCCTTGTTCTCTATGCTCTGGGTACAGCATCTGGTGCTCACATTTTCCACGTTGCCATTAGGAGAAAGTGAATCTCATTAAACCAGTGAGTAAACAATCATGTCATTGTTTCCATATGCAAGCTATACATTGACTCAGCCTGCTGGGTCCTGGCTGCTTTTTCCCCTTACATGAATTTATGTGAAC
The DNA here is from genome assembly GCA_902168325.1 of Peromyscus nudipes. Lineage (NCBI taxonomy): Eukaryota > Metazoa > Chordata > Mammalia > Rodentia > Cricetidae > Peromyscus > Peromyscus nudipes. The sequence continues at coordinate 17,691 of CABHPH010160055.1, read as the reverse complement.
ATTTTATTTTTCATGGAGATTTTCAACATATATCAACATTTCCTTGGATAGGGGCGGTACATGTGACAGCAACTCAAGCATATGAAAGAAAATGTGACTTCAGTGTAAAAACATACATGTGTGCAAATACATACACACACATAAAAGAAGACAAATGAGAAAGAGGGGTGGCTTGCAGAGTCCTTCTTGGAAATTGAATGTCATACAAATTGATACTTAACCAGCATTTTCTCTTTTAATTAAACATGCATCTCATGCACTTACCTGCATCTTGCTATGCTTAATTACAGTCTGATTGTGCAGAAAATCCAGAAAGTTGCATCTCATTATAATAAAGAACTGTTTTGGCATAAGTGAAAATTGTGCATGCATGCATACTCATTTTTCATAAATGGAACATTATTTCAGAAGGGCTTAACATTAAGGCTCAAAGGAAAATGAAGGCATAAACCCTTATACTCATCACTGTTATCAACACAATCATATCAGTGAATTTAGAGGAACAGAGGTGACTGTAAGAAGTAACATGGAAGGCACTGAATTTGTTTCTGTGTTAAGAGAAGAAATACTTTAATTCTTTTCTTCCATCTTATTCACAAATATATTTATATCTCAGGGAGGTAATAAAAGTTAATATAAAATTCTGACTTTATCCACAGGGTATCTTGGCAAGCCAGGCGATATGGATTGCATAAACAGGGTAGCAAAGCCCACGCAATAACTATACTATCTGTAGAATTCAAATGACACATTCTGGTGACTTTAATGGGGTTTACTAGAAATGGAGCCAAACATCCCCTGGTTTCCAACAAAAAGAAAGATAAAACAGTTGGAGATGTGCACAGGAAAATCACAAAAAGAAACCTGACCTTGTAAAGTGCTTGTTGAAACCTTCCCGCCATGTTTCCTGCCTTCTGCCATGCACTATTAAGCCCCCTTTGAAGTCGGTGAGCATCTCTGCACTTGAAACAGTAGTACAGGTCATGGAGAAAGACAAAACAATGATTCTAGAAAGCAGGTTGTTGCTTTGTCACAAGAGGGCAAGTATCATTAGCCTATAATTCAGTAAGTAGTTTCCTCAAAGACATTTTCACTTCCCATCAGCTAAGGGAATTGGCAGAGGGATTGGGACAAGATGCCCTGCAAGGAGAACCCTATTGTGGTTAAATGGCACGAGAAACTGGGCTTTGTGTACTCAGTTACATCTCTCCTGAGTTTTATTGTGACCACAATAGAGATAGATAGATACTTCAGAGTTAAGAGAAGATACCGTACTAATATCACGTATTCAGCGAAGCAAGAAATCCAACGTGTAGGTCAAAATCCGTTCCAACCCTGGGGAGTTCCGCAGCTTTGCCCTTCTCTTCTAGCTGTGTTATGATAATGCCACACATGTTCAAGTCCAAGAAAACACATTCCCTTTTGACAAATCTCGTCAAATTTAGCCACAGATAAGAGTTTACATAGCTGAACTTATTTCTCATTCACCTCTCCCTGTCTTAATTAAATAATGCCTTTCATTTTTTTGTTCCTTGGAATTCTTTTCACTTCCAGAATTGTCAACCAGGAACATGGCATCTCCTATACTTTAGTGCTTTTATGTTTTGCTATGACTTTAACTAAGTGAGAGGTGCACGCTCGAGAAGTAAAGGATCCTCTTTAATGTCTGAGCTCTTCTAGCTTCAGGTTGCCCATCTAATATTTCCTTTTAGTCCATTGAAAGAACATTCATTTGGGAAGCCCAATTCCTTCCCATAACTTAAGACATCCATTAATGGTCTGCCCTTCACTTGTTCACTGCTATTAGCAAAGGAAATGCCTGACCTTGCTGCCACGAGTCAGGAAAACAAATCTTTCCATTTTGCTATAGGCTCTTGGCTCTGTGATTCAGTGACTTAACTGACCCCATCCTTTCTGGGTTAATCTGTTTGACAATATGGTTTCCTGCCCAAAAGTGTTGTAACCCTGCTTCTGGGTGGGATGACAAAGCCAGCATATCACCTAAAATATGACATACTTCTTTCTGCCTCCTCATTGGAACTGATTGCCCTATTTATTGATTTGAATTCATCACTTAATTTGCTGAATCATATTTTTTTCATTCACTTAGTAAATAGTATTTACTGTTTCCTCTTTGGAAAAGGATTTAGGAACTTACGTAGGTGCTTGGTTAGTGCTTATTAGAGTGCTTTTGTTTTATTCTAAGAATAAATGAGTAAAGACACACAAACATGCATGCATGAACACATGGCATTTTCAGGGATACTTATATTTGTGTGTATGCATGCCCACACAAATCCTGATTTCTTTATTGAAGAAGGGGTAGGCTGTTTCCATCAGAAAGCCTATTTCAGTTTTGGTAACTGAAAGCTATCACTTATTCTTCTTCCGTTTTTAAGATGTGCTTTCTATCCAAAAGCACAGAAACTCAATATGCTTTAATCGACGGAACAACAACAGTTCCCAGCAGAGATGATGCAGACCAACAGACCCAGCTGTGTGGATTTGGGAGAGGTAAATGGGGAGAGCAGAAAGAATGTGGTCCTTCCTCACCAGCACTTCCTAGATCACCCTGCACAATCAGTGGCATATCAGCCACCACACTCTTCCATAATGTTTTTTAATGAAAGAACACAATTATCCTTTTACAGAAGGTGAGAAGTGGGGGTAATATAAATGCATCTTAGTGATAATTAATAACTTATTGCCTAAACATTATAAAGAAAACTTTATAACACTTAATATATATGTCTGGATTTTTTTTTTGGTGTTTTGAGACAGGGTTTCTCTGTGTAGCTTTGGAGCCTGTCCTGGATCTCACTCTGTAGACCAGGCTGGCCTCAAACTCACAAAGATCCGCCTGCCTCTGCCTCCCAAGTGCTGGGATTAAAGGCATACGCCCGGCATATGTCTAGAATTTGCCAGATACTGTTCTTATCTCTGAAACTTGGATATTCTTAAAAACCCACGAGAAGTTATCTTTTGCGCAGTGTAAGTTTACTTGGTTCATAAAATGAATCATATTCTATAAGACACAATACTAATTCACAGAAACATCACGACTCTATGTGTTAACTATTTATGATATCTATTTTAGAAATGCAATTGAGATACAAATTCAATTAAAAAGCATGCCCAAGGTTAAATTTATTGGATGGCAGAGGTAGAGTTCACAGCTATGAAAAGTTCTATGGACTCTGTCCTTAATCTTGCTGTTTCGTTACCTCTTAAAGTACAGTGCCTCTTGTTTGGATTTTCCTGTCTGCGTGGTACTCTGCATACTTGTCACTTTTATTATTAAAACATGTGCCTGTGTCTTTCTTGCTTTACTTCCAGTTAAGCAGAAAGTTGATGGGAGCCCTTCAATCCTGACTTCTGCATCTACAACAAGGACTCCATAGCTGTCTTCTTAGTGTTACTTCTTGTCTTTATGACTTTGGCTCAAATCCTGAAGAGTCTAATATCAGAAATAAAGTAATGATATGATACAATCTATTATCACTGTCTACTGACTTCACAAATTATACCAAATATGAGATTGAATTTTGAATTGATAAAAATTGAGATGAGGAAAGAAATAATTGTAGAGAAAACCAAAGTCATGAATTCTGTCTTTCTATAGAATTGAGTAAATAATTTAATGTCAAAATATGTTAGTGTCATTTTCTCTATATTTAAATCAGATATTATATTGGATATAACAGATTCCGAAATGGTTAAAGAGAATAAAATAAAATTCGTTTTCAAAAATAACAATAAAATAAACAAAATTCATCATAATGTTATTCTTACTTTCATTATCAGAAGACAAAATACTCATGTAAATAGAATTAACAGATAGGATTCTACTAACTCACCCTTAAATACCATTACTTCATTACACCAAATGACATGACAAGTTTATCATAACTATTTAAAGCATTAGTGTGACAGTTTTAAACACGTAGTGTGGCTTTTGTCCAATTCATCAATTCATCAGTGAGTTGAGGTTAATTTGCTAACTAGTTTGACCATAGAGACTGTAGTAATGTGCACACTAAGATCCTATCTTTGAGCAGAGAGACACAGTTTAATGATGAAGATAAGACAGGTTCAAAAGGTCATGAAAAAGAAATTGCATGGTATTTGTGTGGATTTCTGTACAGAATTCAACCATGAGGATGTATAAAATTATTTTCAAGAAAAAAAAACAAGTCACCATTTTACATAAATCCAGATGGAATATTTAGGATGGACACTTGGAATTCAACCTTGGGATATTAAAATTTCAACAAAACCACAGCTAGAAAAAAATTAAAAAATTCATGGGAAAATGGAAAAACATTAATAATGTCAAATCATTCATAAATTCCTCTGTTTTACTCATGGCATTGTAATGAAACTCTGTTAGCAAGAAGCCACTGGGCTTCTCTATAGACATACCATTTCTTTCTTACTGTCATCATTTATACATGTCCTTAGAATCACAGGGAGAGAAGATGAGAAAAACCAATCATTCTATATCCTTCCAGTAAATAATTAACTTGTTCTATTTAAATAAACTACAGTGAAGAATATAAATTATTTAAGATTGATTATGTATGTACAAGTCAGTGTTTTCTACCTAGTAGCAGAAAATTCTTGGGCTCCAGTGGCTTGTGGTTTCAAATGGTTTAGTGCCCTCTGTTAGTAGGAAGATGTTTTTACACTGGAGGACAGAGACTCAAAGATCATGTGGCCACAATCACAACATGGCCGTTAGTTTAGACACAGATCAAGCATTTTTCTGTTGACTGCTAAGAGTTTAATTGCTTCTGTTTATTGTATGATTATTTGCACAATCTTCCCTATGTTTTGGTACATTCTTGTTAGATTTATTACTGAAATTAATTCATTCATGTAAAAATATCCATTTCCTATGTGCCTTAAATTGTGTTAGGGAATAATATTAATAATACAGATAGGAATCCCATTTTGAAGAATCTTTCAATTTGTTGAAAAATTAATAGTACATTCATACAAAGTTAAAACAATGTAATTATGAGCTAGGAAAATGGTTCCGTGAATAAATCAGTTGCCATTCAAGTGTGATAACCATAGTTTGGCTCTGCAGAACCCATATAAAAGATAGGCAAGTCTGGCCTAACACTCCAAAGTCAGAGATAGGGATCCTTAGAGCAAAATGGCTTACTACACTAGACTGCCCACTTGGGTAGTTCAATAAGAGATCCTGCCGCTATAAAATTTAAAACTGTGGAGAATTATGGAAGAAGGCACTCATCATCAACCCCCCCCCACACACACACACATACACACACACATGCACGCATATGTACACATGCATGCACACTACACAAAAATACAGGTGCAAAACATTTTTAAAAAGCATTGCAATCAATTCAGTCTTCTGCACTTGAATTTATAACATTCTCTCCAGGTTGACTTGGTTAGGACAGGAATCATCAAATAGCACTCTAGATCAGTTGTTCTCAACATGTGGGGCGCGACCCCTCTGAGATTTGAATGACCCTTTCACAGGTCACATAGCAGATACCATGCATATCAGATACTTATATTGTGATGCATAACAGTAGCAAAATTACAATTCAGAAGTAACAATGAAAATAATTTTCTGGATGGGGGTCATCACCACATGAGGAACTGTGTTAAAGAGCCACAGCATTAGGAAGGGTGAGAACCACTGCTCTAGATCTTCATGATATGGTAATGCTCTGAGGAGGTCAATGAGGGAATTGTTTGAGGCTATCTCAAAATTATTTCAAATATGTCTGGTAAGGTGGTCTTCCTCCTTTCTTTTCTCTTCAGTTTTTCCTAGGAAGATATCTTTCCATTTGCAGGCACACAAATGTCATCCTCCCACCTGACTTGACGCTGAAGGTGTTAATACATGGTGGGTGGTTATATCTACAACTTCAGATTTCTCATTGCTAAGGAGAATCATCTTCACAGGTGGATACAGGTGAAGTTCAAAAAGAATCAGGGACATGATCAGAATTGCTGGCCTTTCCATTTCAGAGAAATGCAAATCTGAAGCAAGCAGTACCCAGTCTGAGACCTCTGGGGAAAGCTTACCCACCAAGTATTCCCAGTCCCCTTTAGGCCTCCTTCAGTAACAGTTTGGAGAGAGGATCAACTTCAGCTGTACAATATGCTGGCCAAAAGTTTAGAAATGCTGGAACCAATTTATTCCATCTGGAAATTAGTTTCAGCTTTTATTGCTCTGGAATTAAGTCCAAACTAGACCCAGTTTCCAAAAGGAGGTCCCTGCTCCTTTACTGTCAGAGTTTTCTCCTTTCTAAAATGCATTCATTTAAAAGCTTCAAATGGTAAGCAGAATCAAAAACCCATGCCTGTTTTAAACCAGCTACATCTTCCTATATAGAACCCCTCCATATTGCTTCTTTCCATGGACATAAACAAATTCTAACCTTGATGATTCCAAAAGGAAGACTTGGGAGAATTTACACTGTTCTCTTGAGAATGTGTATTTTACTCAAACTCTTCTCTCATGCCAGGTAGTGACTCAAGTGCTTCTCTAGAACAGCAACTGATGAACCAATTAAACTCTTTTTGCATATATATTAAAATATTAACAGTTACATCTAAATAAAACTGTGCCCCCATCTATTTCTACAAACACATCAAAATGATGTAACGTTGAGCATTTTCAACAGCCTCATGCATAAAATTTCTTTGTTTCAGTCCATCTGCTCCTGATTAAACATTTTATATTTCCATTGTGATTAATTATGCTATTTATATACTTGAAAATGATTTGTTTGGAAAGGTATAGGCTAGTGTAAGTCTCTCATTTCTGAGAATGACAGCCTTTCAAAAAGTAGAGCGGCACGGTGCACTCAGGAAACTCACCATCTGCTTCCTTATGCTCTTAGAACATATTACAGACCTATAGCAGAGCAGCATTGAGAGAACACAGAGTCTAAATAATGCTAATGGCATTCATTTGAGATGTTCCAAATGTATCCATTTTTAATTAAGCCAAGATACTCTCTTGGTTCCCAAAGAACCTTGGACTGCCTTTTTGTTTGTTATCTATGCTCAGATTTAAAGTTAAATCTTCAAATGGCTGGACATTTTCAACCTGGTCTAGACAACTCCGTTAATTCATTCTAGTATAGGCTGAGTTTACAAATACAGACCAAAGGAGTGTGAACCAGCCCTAGGTATGCCTTAATCCCATAAAGAGAACAGGATTAACCAAAAAAAATCAATGTTATTGAGAAAAATGCTCTAAAAAGTTTGAAATGGAACTGGTGAAATGGCTCAACAATAGTCCTTTGCCACCAAGCCCGATATGAGTTCAATAATGGCCTGTGTTCAGTCCCCAGGACCCGCATGGTAGAAGGAGAGAATGGGGTCCTGCAACTTGTCCTGAATGCATGCACCCACGTACATGCAGGCATGCATGCACTGTGCAATAAATAAGTAAATAGATAAAATAATAAATCATAAATGAATAAATACGTAATTGCAAAAAAAATCAAGAAAACTTGTTTATTTATCTCCACCATGTATGTTTGTTGGTACCACAGGCTGTGTTCTAGCAATTTCCACCATTTGGAATATAGTTACTGTTGCATTTTTGCATGACCAAATTGGTATCTGAAACTGCAGAATAATCTGTTATTCAGCCTGACCAATCTGTTTTTAGCAAAGTTTTGTAGCAAACCAAAACAGAATTGCCCTCACAGGAAAATAAATGTATGCCAAAAATCTAGATTGTGGTTTTGTTAATGTGCATTATCTATTCCAGGCAAGAAAGACTATCAAGATGTCCACCAGAAGGCTGTTCACAGAGGTAGCCACCCTGGCTTGCTTTCTTCTGCCTCTTGTCTTTCCCGATCAGCGCCCATTCGTTAACACAGCCAAGGACTTTCGGGCTGCGTGCCCCACACACCATTTATTGCTCTGTGTGTCTTTGATTGCCATCTCTCTTCTGTTTTCTCTATCCCAACTGAAAGCTGTGCTAGGACTCCTGGCATCTCTGTTAAGTAGTGAGCCACATGGAATGATTAACTTTTCAAGTGCAAAACTGAAAACACTCCCTTGCACACTATGGAAATGAAACATGTCATGTAGCAAACAGGTTCCCATGGTGGAGTTCACAACAAGGAAGAGAAATCATTGGCTGAGATTTCGGCTTTCTTGTTATCACTGTAGATCAAAAAGATGTGACTGTCCCTTCTGATAGCCTCCCCCCTTTCATAAACAGCCTCTGTGCGAGTTCATTAAATATTTAAACAGCCCTGGTATCTATTAATGTTATCAGACACATGAAATATGTCTGATGGATTTATTCTGCTGTTAAGGAACCATACCCCAGTGTCCCTCCTGGGAATGAGCTCCAGCTGTTTAAACTATAATTCCATCACTAGGAGCCATGGTGAAAGCACTGACCTCTTAGAAATGGACTGGTTGCTACTCAGCCTGTAAATTGCAAATGAAGCCTTTCTGTAATAATGTTAAAATATGCATGCATAGGAATTAGAGCACTTGGGGTCACCAGCAAAGCCTGATGTGTTTTCTGTAACCTCTAAACAGCTGGTAGAGAGAATTCAATAAATCAATGCTTGGAAAATCAATGATCAGGGGATAAATAAGTCTTTTTGGGTTCAGTAGCTCTTCCACCTTAGCTGGAAGAGACTGAATCAATCCTTTGAATCTTTTGTGTCTTTTAAAAATTCTATTATTGTTTGATTCTGTTTCTCAAGATGAAAAAAATATGCTGATACTGTGGTCCTTACTTACATTCATAAAATCAACCAAATAGAATATTATACCTGAAGGCCTTCTATCTTCAAGGTAATTTGTGATTCCATTTTTGCCACTTGAAGCTTATAAGAAAACAACTTTGACAAGTAAGATAAAGGGTACCTTCTTAAACCTTTTACATAGGAGTAAGACATGTTTTACTTCACTGGTGATAGATCATCCATGGCAATACAAGCATGTTTATATCAACCTAACTTGGTATGAAATTTCTTGAATGACTTAGAAGAAATAAAGCCAGATGTTTCCATTTCCTAGAAATTTTAGCTTCCTGACTATGAATTGGAAGAGCTAGACTAGTTATTGTAGGAAATGTGTTATTCCATCTGAAGTCATCAAACAGGCGGCAGACTCAGTCTGAAATAGAAACTAGATTTAAGTATTCTTCCATGTATGACATATATTACCATGGTTGGTAATTGATAACAGACTGACTGGCAAAAGGTGAAGATCTAGAGAATATAACACGTATGTTAAATGACAGAAGAAAGAACCCAAAAAAAATCTGATAGGAGAACCATGGCCTAAATATAATGAGATGTCAATGGCAATCCGTGCACAATCCTACATTTGATTATTTAGAGAAAATTATATAGTAAAATGGGGTTGGGAAAAGACAGAGATAGTGAGTAATTGAAAACATTTCTCAATGATATTTTGGGAGTCTTTTGATTTCACTGTGGCCATTGCATATCCTTGAGATAGACTACCACTAAAATTCCCATGTAAGGTCCAGGTTGGAAAGGTCTGTTTTTTTTGTTTTGTTTTGTTTTTTGCTTCTCTGCTTTATATATTGGAACAACACGAGAATAGAGGAGGTGATCTGCAATGTGACAAGCAATGGAGAGGAAGACCAGAAGTCCTTTGGTTGCATGTACAAATGTTTTCTATGGCTATGACAATCTATCCAGGACAGGCATAGATGAAACAAATCCCTCTTTACTTCGGTCTTCAGTTAGACCAGATGGGTGAGAGTCAATAGACTATCGAATAAACAACTCTAATCATACACAAGAGAGGTAATGGGACAGAACTCTGCTATGAGTAAAATAAACAGATTTTAAATGGCTTCAAGTTTATTATGAGTCAACCCTGAAAAGTCTGCCAAAGGGGCTAATATAATCTTATTTTTATTGACCATATAGAAACTAGTCTAAAGTGTCTGATATCCCTGCCTATGTGCTACATTAATCACACTAAACTCAGAATTTCATTGTCTTAATGTACTGCCCTTTATAAACAATGGAGAAGTCAAGAAGAAGCTAAAGAAAGACCTGCATTCCTGTAAGTGATCAATGAGAGCACACAGGAAGTGCTCAGTGAGTGAATCCAATTGGATTGGGAATAGGCACTACAATTGTGAGAAGGGATTAGATCTGAACTGTGTGGTGCTATTTGTATAATTAGGGTAGTTGGTGGATGTTATAATGAATAAGTTACATCTGAACATAAAGGAAAGCTTACTAAAAAGTATGGCCTGCTGAAGATGGGTAGGCTGCCTGAGATCTCTAACACTGGAAGTACAGATTATAAAATGATTTGGCAAAGATTCATACACCCCCAGATTCAATGACTCTAGAATCTCTTAAGAGATATTTCAGAATGAACAAGTGATAATTTTCTAAAGATGAAATGACACTGTTAGGTTTCCAAGACAATCCTTCTTAAGAAATAGTGTTCACTTTTCCCATGGTGTGTTTGTGTGTGTGTGTGTGTGTGTGTGTGTGTGTGTGTGTTTACGAAAATTTATATATCTTAAGATATTAGAGATAGTCTAACAAATTCAGCAAATACAGTTCAGTGTCCACATTTAATTAGCAACACTCTAAGCAATTAAAAGACTATTTGGATTTCACTAGAGCTCTGAAAAAATAGTGGTTATTAACCCAGTACCTATCCTTCCGTAGCACAAAATACCTCTTTTCCTGCTGAATCTCCTGCCGCGTATTTCCAGACTGGGACAAGGCAACTGCCTTTAACTGGCATCCAATGCACAGGGCACAGACAGCAATAACCTGCACTTATATTGCTGCAGGAGAAATTTGGTAGTTGTTTAAAATCATTTCTGATGCCAACACTTCCCCCTTTTCATTTTTAGTTACTTAAGGATCAGTTCACCTAGAATTTGGGGCTTAAGTCCTTTAAATAACTAATTCTTCCCCCACCCACAAATGGATCAAGGTGTAGGCACAAAGCAATTTGAGTACTCCTTCATGGAACATAAGCTTTAGGGAACTAAAGATAGGTTAATTCCATGCCTGATTCATTCCATGGGCCATTTAACGAGAGTCTCCGGAATTGTTCAGCCAATAATGAACTCACCGGATCCGAAGGTAATCACTGCTGCAATTATTAAAATTTACACCAGAATTCTATTACCCTTTCTACAGATAAGTGTCTTATATTAAGTGGTCTAGAAGAGATGCACGAACTGGTTTGATAAAACTAGAAATTTCTCTTAGTTGCTCTTTTTGTTCGTTTATCTATAACCCTATGAATAAGACTATGCTTTTAGTTAATTGTAGGAAAATATTTATTTTTATTGTAATTTGGGGATTAAGTCTGTCTTCTCATTATTAGGTCATATATCTCCCACATTCTAGTTATTTCTCAATATTGACAATGCAGCGTAAACCTCTTGCTTTCATAGCTGCTTCTTAAATGCTGCTCCATGCATAGTTCATCATTATCTCCTTTGGTACAACAACCAAGATAAATATTATTGTTGTCCCCATGTTATAAATGGAAAAAAGCAGAGCTGCAAAAGTTAGGCCTGTTGCAATAGAACACTGAACCAATCAGTGATGGGACCAGCATTCGAATTCAGGGAACTTGGCACAGGCTTCTTCCTATTGCCTGATACGTCACACTCCTTTGGTTCTCAGCGTACCTTTTGGTGCCTCTTTGTGCACAGATTCTGCCACAGTTGAAGAGGTTTAAGAAGAAGAATGGTCGTTTTTGTCTACAGTAAAGGCAATCTTATGCTCTTCTAACAAAGAAGCATTACCCCAACAGCTCTTTGGCTATTCTAAAACTAGGGATAGCAATTATCAATACAGAATGAAGAAATGAGAAACATATAGCATATAGTTCAGCACTGCATGGCAAAAAAGATAAACAAAAATCAAAAAAGAAAAAATACTCACAAAGGAAAACTTCATTTCTTAATTTTCACCAATGGTGTCTGACTGGGTACACAAATCACACTTAAGGGCAAGCTCCCAGCTCAGATGTAGATGGCCAACATTAAATAAACTCAATGGCATTTTTGAAGGTTTTGTTTGTTTATTCTGTCTCATAATGCTTTTTCTGGGCTTTCTTACAGATCTTTTGCATATATAGTTTCCAGTTTTGTTCGTACAGGAGTTCTATGTGTGTAAATGTGGGCACCTCTGTGTCTGTATGTGTTTGTTCTGCTTTTTCTTTGGCTCTTTTTCTGTTGTTTGCTTGTTTGTTTTGTCCTAGTCTGTTTTGTTTATGTTTAATTCATCTTATTTTATCATTTGTGTAGATGTTTGTTTTCTAATGAGAGAAAGAAAGGATGTAGATTTGGGGGATGGAGAGGTGGTGATGGTCTGACAGGTTGGAAGAAGAAATTGAAATCAGAATATATTGTATAAAAAAACTATTTTCAATAAAAATAAAACAATATTTATTTCAACACAAAATGCCTAAATATCATCTATGAGCGAGAACCAAATATAATTTGAATAGTATTGTACTATTATTTTATTACTAATTTCAAAATCAATGCATTCTCAAAATGACATGAAAATGTGGTCATAACCTTTAAGCTTTGTGTTTTCATGGTACCAACACAGTGCTTCTTAACATGTAAAAGTATCATTATCTCTTGAGTACTTATGCAAACAATATGAGCACAAAACCCCTTTATCATAAGTCAGCTGCTGGCTTACCAGTTAATAAAACAGAAAGAAGCATAGAAATAATCTGCAAAATTTAATCTCTCCTTTTACATTACTATTAGAAAATAAACAAAATGTGTTCATAAGATTCTGTGGCTAATTGTAAAGTAATTTCTATTCATTATAGAAAGACAAAGATACTTACTATATACATTTCAAACCTTCTGCTCCTATTTGTGGGCAAATACAGAGGAAACCAATTTCCCTTAGTATTTGTTCATTTTTTAAAAAATGCAATGTTATCACTGCAGAGTCAGCCGGCGAGTCTTCCCAAATTGGGAGACGCCAAGCACATTTTCATTCCACCAATTGCTTCAAATTATTTTTCAAACATTTTGGGTTTAAGGAAATTCAAAACACATTTTCAGAGTTCTCTTTTCCTTTTAAATTCATTTGTTTGGTAAGAGAAATTCAATCCATATGTTTCTGATTCATTTTGAGTTAACTCATCAAATTGTTGATTTGATGACCAAAAGCTTTTTGATGGTTGTGATTTTTTTCCCTCTGAAATAGTATTTTGTCTTTTCATGTGTAAACAAACATGGGTCTTAAAGATTCATGCTCCATATACGAAGGATTTGAGTGGGTGCTGGCTCATTCAGCCTCATTTCTGTCACCCCAGGGGAATTCTGACATGCATAATCAGTCAGAGAAGTCAGGTTGGTTTTTATTTATATGACTTTCTTTTCAAATGCAGCATAAGTCATTATGGAGATACATTTTATAAAATTCAAAGTATTTTATATTATATCTGATTTCATTTAATCACCAGGTAAAATCAACAAAATGAGGAGGCATTGCCCAACTGAAGATGAAAAGAGAGAATAGGAGCATGATACTCTACAAATAGCAGTCCTCTCCTTCATCCAATAACCTCCAAATTAGGATTGACACACAACTTGTTTAGGAGATATTTGCATGGGTCTTTATGAGTTTTATTTTGTAACTTTAGAAGACAGAGGAAATTAGAAGTTTTAGAAGATTATACACACACACACACACACACACACACACACACACACACACACACACACGAAATGCCCAACCTTCTTTTGCTCTGGTCTTCTTGAAATTGAACTGGAAGTAAATGAATGATGCTGGGCTGATCACATGATTCAAACCCTCTGGCCCAAGGTAATGTGGCTATCATCAAAAATTATGGTTTTTTGTTTTTTGTTTTGTTTTGTTTTGCTTTCCTTAATGTCCTTACTAAGAAAAATGCTATGAGATTAGGTCTCAATGAGTTATTCATCATGAACAGAGAAAGAGTGAAGAAAAAAGGATTTTACAGATCTTGTGAAACCCTACACAGACTTTGCTGAAAACACTGTGCACATAAAATCTAAATTCATCATCTCATGGTCTGAGAAAATGTGTTCTCTTATTGCAATGAAACATTGGAGAACTGATTTCCATGCACAATTGTCTGCATGATATAAAAATCTTAAAATAAAATGTCTAAATATAATCTAGTAGATCTCTCTAGGGTTAATTGGTGGATGCTTACAGTACAAATGCTTTTATTGTGAATGATATATCCTCACATTGGACCCACTAAATGATTCTCAACCTGTGGATCACAACCCTTCCACAGGGGTTGCATATCAGATATCCTGCTTATCAAATATTTACATTATGATTCATAACAGTAGCAAAATTACAGTTATGAAGTAGCAATTAAATAATTTTATGGTTGGGGGTCACCAGGACCTGAGGAACTCAATTAAAGAGTCACAGATCAGGAAGGTTGAGAACCACTTCTTGACAAAAGGGTTCCTTTATTAAGCATGTGAAACTCAGCCTTGAATACAAAAAGTCATGACAATCGAGTTTTCTCTGATTTCCAGACTAGTCTGTATCAGACTGCTGGGCCAGTGTCCCTTGCTAGCCCACAAGGAAATGATGTCTATTCCCCTACAGGAAAATTTGGATAGAGAAGGACTGAATTATCAGAATTCCTTCTGCACAGATAAAGCAACCCCTCCAAAAGTCAGCTGTTTCACAGACCTGTTCCATAGACAAAGTCAACCTCTCCTGGTTGTTAGTATTCCTCATAGGATTGTTTTGTACTTGCATTATCTGGAGTAAAAATGAAAAAAGTAACTCGGACATTTCATTCTAAGAGTAAAATAGCGATGAATGCTCACCCCCTCGTATCAATTTACAAGCTAAAGTCTTCTTGCAAAAAGAATGCCAGGAACACTTGTGCCACTGTGGTCTTCATAAGAGCAAGAGCCACACACAAACACAAGTACTGAAGCATTTCGTGATTCACGAAGATTTGTGGCAAGATTATACTAATAACTTCTTATTTAAATGATGAACAAAGTTAGAGTAAGTCACCTGTCTTTTCTTATTCTATACCCTGGAATTGGAAAAAAATTAACTGGGCTATGGTGGTGTTTGCCCTTAATCCCTGAGCAAATTCCAGTACAACCATGCCTACACACACACACACACACACACACACACACACACACACACACACACACAAAGAAACAAACAAACAAACAAAAAAACCCTGACTTGAAAAGAAAAGAAAGAAAAAACCTTGAAAATAAAAAGGGACCACGTAATTCTGAGGTATTTCTACTTCAATCATCAAATCTGGAACACATGTGCCAATCCAACACCACTGCGGTGCAGAGGAGAAGATGCAGAGGGGGCTCCTAATCTCATTTTTATGGGAGTATTATTTATGGGGCTTTTTTAAAATCATTGTGTCTCAGCTCAACCCTGCATGATGATTTGCATGATGATTGGTAGTACTCATGCCTCCGGTACTGGCAGGTTTTCTTTTCCTTTGTTTGTTTGTTTTGGTGGTTATTTGAGACAAGGTTTCTCTGTGTAGCTCTGGCGCCTTTCCTGCAACTCACTCTGTAGCCCAGGCTGGCTCACAGAGATCTGCCTGGCTCTGCCTCCCGAGTGCTGGGATTAAAGGCGTGTGCCACCACTGCCCAGCTGGTACTGGCAGTTTTTAAACCTTCTAATGATTTGTTACATACAGCCAAACTTAAGCATTGTCTCTCAGAGGATTTTCCACCATCTTGAGCTGCCAGATCAGGATGATCCAACATCAAAGACCAGTGAATGGAAAGGAAACAAGACTCCTAGTGTTGGAACAGCTACAGTGTATAAACAGTGATGTGTACACACAAGGGCGCACACGCGTGCACACATGGGCAAGATGACATTAAAATCAAGTTTCCTGTTATATATTTTTGAAAAGAAACAATAAGCAATCTGCCATGCTTTTTTCATTACTATTGAGAGTGACAATATGACATGAAATAATGCTGTAGTTTCTTTCAATACAAACAGCATTGATCACCTTTTTTGTTACAATCGATCTTTTATTATGCATTTGAAATAATGGTTCACTTAAGTCTTGGTGCTCTAACACAAATGACATTCCTGTCACTTATGATATTAAGCTGTCTATGCTTATAAAGTTTCAAATAAATCTCCCATTATAATTTATTAAAAAACAGAAAAGTTTTTTATTACCTTAGTTGTCAGTAAAGGTCATGAGTGTGTTAAAACATATGCAATCTCTTTCAAAAGACTAGGGTCTAAGATCTAAGTAATAAGATCATATAGATATGATAAAATATTAAAATGCCATAATAAATGTACAGGGTAGTAATTAAACTAGATTGCATCAAGAACAGTCCAATAACAATTTCCTGAGGGAACTATATAAATTTCCTTTGTCAGACAGGAGCTTCCATCTTGAGCCAGTCCTCATGGTCTCCAGAGCTGCTATAGAATTTATGTACTCATTTGAGATTACTACTATCTCCTTGCTGTCTAACTCTTGGGGGCACATCTCTGAATCAGTTACTATTGACCATACCCTTGCTTCTGAAACTTCCATCTAGTATGAAAACCACCATTCATTTAATTGGTTGGATATATCTTCTTTGTGAATTTCTCATCTTACCCCCAGAATATACCTTAAATGAAGTTATTATGAAGTTTTCTTCTTAGATCCTTTTCTCTTCATGTATCTGTTCTCTCAGCTTCTTTATTGATCCCATTTTTACCACTTCATCCATCCCAGTCCACAACTCTGCTTCTTGTATTTCTAGTTTCAATTAGTAGCATCAACCCACCCCGGCAATCACTACCACTTTGAGTCTTAAACCCCAGCCTCCTAAAATTCTTAGAGGTTTCTGATTGCACGTCGGGTCATATTCTGTATCTGCTATAAACACATCAACTATGTCCAGGAATTGCTCCCTTCACTCTAAACCCCCCCACTTGCCTTCTCACTTCCATCATCTTTCTCTTGGGCCACCTACCTGTATTATCATCAAATCAAGGTTTGCCTTGCTTATCTTAATCAGTTTTCACAAAGTAATTACATGATAATCAAAATGCAGCCTTGAATTTGTTGCATCCTGCTTAAAAGATAACTGGTGGTGCAAATTCATGGTTTCTAGAAAGAGTGTAAGACTCCTGGCCTGGCAAATATGCCCTTAATAATTTGCTGTCTGTTGGTTTGTCCAACCTGGTTTTTCTTTCCTTCTACAGCTCCACATCTGTGGCACCGGTCTTGTCAATATGGCTTTGGCATGTTTGCAATGTATTTTGACACAAACCTCTTTGTCTTTTTGATTTACCACAACCTTATACTATCCTCCACCCTGGCCAACTTCTGTTGGCCATCAGAACATAGTTTTAGAATAGCCTTTCTAGAAGACTTCCCTATTCATCACAAATTAATACTAAATGCTTTCCTCTTGCACAGCACTTTTCATTCACTAAAATAGTATCATCTTTCTTTATCACTAAACTATAACCCATATAAACTAAACTATAACTATAATGAAATCGTGTCATATTGTCTTTTAAGATGTTAGTATTCTCAGTATTCTTAGCACAATGAAGGTTGATTGAATGTTGGTTGATTAAATGAATGGATGAATGAATAAATGGATGGCTTGATGAATAAAAGCACCCATGAACTATG
>CABHPH010160053.1:4398-58512 GCA_902168325.1 Peromyscus nudipes | reverse complement strand
GGGTGTATGGAAACCTATTACGGTGAAAATTTCTGGAACCTATGAGATTGACACTAGCTGGGACTCCTATTAAGGGAAGATACAGCACCTGAACTGGCCATCTTCTATAACCAGGTGAGGCTCCCAGTAGTAGAACTGGGACACCAATGTAGCCACAAAACCGTCCAACCTACAACTCTCCTGTCTGCAAAATGTACCGGGGGCAAGGGTGGCTCAGGATTTGTGGGAGTTTCCAACTAATGATTGGTCTAACAGGAGACTCAAGCCATAAAAGACTTCCCAGGTCCAACACTGCCTGGATGTCCAGGCTTCAGAAGCTGGATGGCTTCTAGGGAAGGAACAAACGTGACCGACAAAAAAAAAATAAATAAAAAAGTCAGTGAAATGATTTCTAATGATATTCATAGATTGGTGCCCACAGCAATCTTCAGAGTTGATTTCTTCAGGATCTAATGGGACTAGATACAGAGACCCACAGCCAAACATTAGACAGATCCAGGGAACCCCATTGAAGAGGGAGAGGAAGGATTTGTAGGAGCCAGGGGGTCCTGGACACCAGGAGAACACTGCTCACTAACAGGGCTCATAGGGGCTTGCAGAGCCTGAAGCAGCCACCACGGAGCCTGCAGGGGTCTGCATAGGTCCTCTGCATAATTGCTGTGGTTGTTCAGATGTGGGTGTTTGGGACTCCTATCAGTGGGAGTGTGGGTATCTCTGACTATGGTGCCTGCTTGTGGGACCCTTTTCCTCCTATTGGGTTGCCTAATCCAGCTTAGAATTGAGGTTTTATGCCTGATTTTATTGCATCTTGTTATGCCGTATACAGTTGCTATCCCTGGCAGGCCTGCTCATTTTTGAACGGAAAGGGAGCAGCAGTGGATCCGGGGTAGAGGATTTTGGTGGGAACTGGAAGGAGGGGAGGGAGAGACTGTGGGCAGGATGCACTGTATGAAAGAAGAATAAGGAAAAAGAAAATATGTCACTATTGTTTCCTTCCACATTATGTGCAATATCTGAAGGGCCATAGTAAGTTTAGCTGGGTAAGTAGAAATTATTATTTAAAGCTGAATTTATTTTTCAAATATAAAGCAGACCTGTGTGGTGATATTCTATTTGTGCTGAAATGTGGTGATATTTTATTTGTGCTTTAATATATAAAGGTTGCCTGGAGATCAGAGGAAAAAGACCAGCCTTTATAAGTAAACAAAGAAGTCAGGCAATGGTAGCACATGCCTTTAATCCTGTCACTTGGCAGGCAGGGATCAGTCTGGGTCTCTGTGAGTTCAAGGCCACACTGGAAACAGAGCCAGGCATGGTGGCACATGCCTTAAAATTTAACACTATTTAACCATGGAGGTCTTGAGGTCTGTACATAAAGACAGGAAGTAACAGAACTAGGCAGGAAGAGGAAGTGATGTAGCTGGACAGAGAGAGCAAATCAGATGGCAGAACAGCAAGGCATATAGGCATGGTTAGACAGGAAGTAACTCGCATTTGGAAGCTGAGGTATCAGTGAGTTGAGGTTAGCTTGTGGCTGTTCCTATTCCTCTGATCTCTCTTGGGCTTTAACGCCTATATCTGGCTCTGTGTTTTTTATTTAATAAGACTGCTTAGAAATTCATCTACAGACCTGTATATATTTTGTTAAATAAACTAATGAGTATAGAAATTTTGCTTTGTTTTTATATATTTATATTTTATATTTATATATTTTATGTATTTTATTGATAAGATTACCAGCTTGTCATTTTTATTTAATTGATTCAAACATTTATAAGTTCTTAAAATATCCCAACTTCAATGTAAGAAATAGAATATGAAACACTAAAATTTATTAAAAAGATCCAAAAGTGAATAAGTATTTCATACAGATAATGTTTATGACTAGATATATGACTAAGGCAGATGCTTAAGAAGGAGCTTTTAAAGTATTTCACTATTAAAGTAAAGTTCTGGAGTTAGAGTACTTGAACAGAGGAAAATTCCAGAGATGGAAATGATTTGAAACTTTCCCTATAGTCTGAGCAGCAAAATGTTAAATATTTAAAATATCACAAGCAAAATATCTCTTTGAGATGCTCTTTACAAACTATTATTAGTTCTGTATTTTTAAGTACTTTGGGGTAGAAGAAGGATGATAAACACCATGTGTGAGTGGTAAAAATACATTTTACATAAAAATATGGAAAATTCAGAATTTAGACCTTTTTCACAGAAAATTACATGTTAGGATAGAAAAAACAGGAGAGAAATTTGACCAATTATCTGTACCCTTCAGATAGTATACTTTTTTTTCTCCTAATTTTATAGGTTGGTTTTCTTTGTATTTTCTTCCTGCAAAAAATGGCCTTCTAGAACATTTTAAAATCTTACAATAATACTATTAAATATATTAATTTCACACCCCTGATTCTTAATATGCCTTAGAAGGCTTTCAGGTCACAATCTAATTTAAGAACTGGGACCAATAAGAAAATATCTCATTTACATATGTTGAATTATGCATGAAAAATATAAAAAGTTCCCTACAGTAATGCCCTAATTATGCTTTAATTCATTAATATGAAAATTCTGGCTTAGATGTGCCACATTCTCACAACTGGGACAGAATTAAAGAAATTATACTATATACATGAGAATAAGATCTTCATTTATTGCCTTGTGTAAAAAATCCATTTTGCTACTTCTGGAAATGGTCCGGATTGTTTTTAACTACAACACAGAGTATAATGAACAGGGCTAAATTTATAAAAATAGAGAGTCTATATCAGTTTATGTTGCACATTTAACACACTTAAAGACTGTTGTCATGAATACTAGAAATACTTTAGAACTATTTCATTGATTGCTTACATTTAACAACCACTTTGCCATTTATTGGTCTAATTTTGCACCAAATGAAGCACACTTAGAAGGCAGGAAAATAAAGTAGACTTACCTACCCCTTCATGGAAATAATAAAATAAAAAGACTTATTTGGAGGGGGCTACTGTATTTTAAGTATCTTACATTTAAAAAAAAAATCCATACTATAAGCTTTCATCACTACTGTAACCCAGAAAACAAGAATCACATACCTATATGCTTCTATCTTCTTCAAACCAGTAACTCTCCTGTTTTGCATGACATGATATTATCTTTCCAATTCTGCAGTGATAAAATAGAATTTCTACATAGAAAACTATACTGTGAACTACAAACCTTTTCCAAAGTTCTTCATACATGAAAATGCTTGCTTCAAAGCAGTTCTGTGTTTGGTTTTGCTTTTTTTTTTTTTTTTTTGTATAAATGAGTGAGTTTAAGTACCAGTCTCTTTGTTTAATAAATAAAAGAGCCTTAAAACTACATTCATCAAAAACCAGGGCATTAAAGATAAATAGACCTATAGCTCTAAGCATCAGGACAAATTATTGTGCTAACAGGAGAACTGCCTTTTTGTTGTTACTTACATTTGCTTAGGAAAGATAGTGAAGTTTTAGTCAATTATTTTGCTATGGAAGAATTAAAGATATATCCAATGTATTCTCAAGATACCTGCCTCCCCCTGCCATGTGCTAGTGAAAATTCAGTGGCAAACAGCTAAATGAATCAAGCATTCCTGGTCCAACAGCGTGGGACTGAAGACCCCTGAATGTGACCTGCTCCCAGATGAAACCAATTTAATGCTCTATTGCACATAGAACAGTATGTATGAATCACAAACCCTGCAGATAAATTAGTGACAGGAACATCTGAATAGGATTCTTTCTAAGTCTCTTATCTGCAGCCAGGCAAGCTTGTTTACTACTTACTTTCAAAGATAAAACCACAGGGTAGGTTGCCTTGGCAGGTTCTCACAAAGTAAGCAACTGCCATCATCAATTATGTGGGGGGAAAAATCCCCTTATTATTTTAGGTACTGTGACAGAAAATGGAATAAACTGAAAACTGTCTGCCAGGTGAACATTCATCAGTTGATTATCAGGTCTTATGTCTTCGCTAACTTTCACGAGCCCTGTGGTTCTTGCTCTTTTTCTTATTTTTGACAGCTCTGATATCCCAAAGTTGAAACCATGGCAAGGTTCAAGAACAAAACAGCAGGTTATCGAAAACAACTTATCAGAGGTCAAACAGGGAGGAGAGATGTCAGCCATCAGTAAACTGATGAAGACAGACCCAGGACAGAGCAAAAAAGCAGGATCCTTCAAGACTTCATCTTTAATGTATTCTGTTAAAAAAAAGAGCAGGGAAAAATCTGAAGTACTAAATCTTCAAGTTCATTGAATTATAAAGTTTTTCAATCTGTAAAAATAAATGAATACATAGAAAAATAAACAAACAGATAAAGAAGACTGGAGTAGGAAATGGAGAGCACACTCAGAAGGTAAGCTTGCTGTGTAAGAATGAGAGCCTGGATTCAGACCGCAGCACCTGAACAGTAAGCTGAGCGTGGTCTTCAGAGTGCATATAGAGCTTCAGTTTTGGGAAGCAGAGCCAGGACCATCTGGCTAGTTGTCCTCCTAGCTGAACAGTGTAAGTTCAGGAAGAGACCCGGTCTCAAAGGATTAAGACAGAGAGCTATGGAGAAGGACACATGCACACAGTCGCACCACACACACACACACTGCAAACATCCAAGTCATGTTTTTGTCAGTAAATCTTGAAGATAGTTTATTTTCTGCAAAGTTAAACGTTTATTAATCTCTATAGTTCCTTAAAGTTGAACATTCAAAAAAATAGTCTCTAGTTCTTATTTCCTGAATTCTTTATCATGTGCAACTATACTTCACTGAAAAGATACACCTTAATAACCATTTAATTTTGCTGTATCAGTGATGGGATGTTTACAGCTCAAAAAAAAGTAATTAAACTCACTGTTTAAATTTTCTATAGGTAGCTTTTCTCATGCGAACCAGACTTGCTCTTTCTGGGTGAGTTTGTATTAAAAAGCTTAATTTTCTATACCATTGAAAACAAAATGCTGGCAAATAAACTGCATTAAAGAGCACTGACTTGCAAATTTTGTACTTTCAGATGTAGATGATGCTAATCTCCCTCACTCACTATCTTTGTACAAGTTCACAATGAGCTCGTTACAGTAGGAAACTAAGTAAATCCATGGCCACTTAATTAAATGCACCATGGCTTAGTTAGATAAGTACATTGGGAAGTCATAGGGATATTGGAATGTAGGAACCAAAACAAAAAGCCATTTAACTTAAACATGGTAAATTTAGCCAAATTAATTGTTCTGTATATGAGGTAATTTATATGTTCTTACATACAATAAATAATACTAAAAATACCTTCAAAATATTATTACCATATTTAATGACAAGCTGGGAGATATACATATTGCTACTGAATTTACCTTCTTTGAAATTACACAAGTTTAATTATATCAGATATATTTCTTTTATAGCCATAATCATTTAAGCAACATTAAACACCATTTAAAATATGCAAGAACTTCAGTTTGAAGGTAATAAAAATTATTATTCCTGTCCTACTTTATGCTTATCTTGAATTATTTTATTTACAAGTACTTCAAAGTCATCATTCATTTCTCAGAAGCTTTAGCAAATATGGAGCTTAAATGTTAGATTATAATGTTACTCTATTTGTTAAATGTCATGTTATAAAAATGCTATTTTACTTCTTTATGGACTAGAGAAATGTTCAAATAGAATCAGAACAATTAGTTTGAGTAGTTAAGAAGCAAAATACCATTTACATATTTTCCAATAACTTACTTAAATGATCTGAACACAAAGTCATACAAATGCCCCTTTATTGCAATATGTGCAGTTTCACATACTATATAATTAAGTTTACAGATTACCACCAGTTCAGCAATTAAATCTTAACCAAGATATACTTAATATTTCCATTTTCCCCTGCTTGATTAAATATAGCAAGGTTTATTTCTGATTCTAGGCTCCTGACCTCCATATTCCTAAATCACTTAAGAAAGAATTGCAATTGTAAATTATTTATTCATCTTTTTGAAATGGAAATCTCTGCTTCCTGACACCTTTACAACCCAGAAATGTCTTTCTGTAGGAAACTTCAAAATTTACCAAGAATTATAGTGACTCTGTGACCAATTTTCTAGGTAAATAAAATTAGTAAACCTGGATGTCTAGTGTCAGTGTGTAGTATACCACTAAAAATTCTCTCCCACTTTGTACTAGTTAGTACTCTTAAACTTCCTATGTCTTATACTTCAACCATTTAGTTTAATAACTTTGTCTTTTTTTTGTAACAAAGTTTGATTATTTGGGAGGCTACTTAACTCTTGTTCTAGTTTGATTTCTGCTACTATTAAGAGAAAAAAAGTGACCAACACCAGCCTGAGGGATGAATGATTTTATTTGACATACATGTCAAAGTCCATCACCATAGAAGCTAAAGCTAGACCTGAAGCCGAGTATATGGAGGAACTCTGCTTACTTGATCACTTTTCCAAGGCTTGCTCAGCTGACTTTCTTTTTCATTTTCTTTTTTCAAAATGATTATTCTTCGTGGATTTCACACCATGCATTCAAAACCTACTTATCTCCCCATCCCTTTGCATCCACCCTCTGCCCTTGCAATGCCTTCCCCTCAAAAAAAAAATCCAACCCTGGACACCCCCACCCACCCACCTGCCCAGGTTTGGTACTGCCCACAGTAGGCTGGGACTTCTAATATCAATTATTAACCAAGAAAATGCCCCACAGACACATCGATAAGACAACCTAATAGAGACAGTTTCTTAACTGAGGTTCTCTCTTCCCAGGTGATTCTAGTCTGTGTCAAGTTGAAAAAAGCTGAATAGTACAACACTTAAGGTATTTTATGGATTTCAGATTACCAGGTGCCTTGCATGTGCCAGAGGACATTAATAATAATTCAATTATTTATAAGACTGACACTGTATTTGACTTCCTGCTATTGATCTAATGGGAGATTGATATAAAAAGACTGGCATTAAGTAGAGTATTGTAGGTAGAGTTTTTCTGCCTGGCCCACAATCAGGACAAATCTTTGTCACCTGCCAGTCCCACAGCCACTCAGACCCAACCAAGTACACAGAGACTTATATTGCTTACAAACTGTATGGCCGTGGCAGGCTTCTTGCTAACTGTCCTTATATCTTAAATTAATCCATTTCTATAAATCTATACCTTGCCACATGGCTTGTGGCTTACCGGCTTCTTCACACGCTGTTTGTCATGGTGGCAGCTGGCAGTGATTCCCTCCGCCTTCCTGTTCTTTTAATTCTCTCTGTTAGTCCCGCCTATACTTCCTGCCTAGCCACTGGCCAATCAGTGCTTTATTTATTGACCAATCAGAGCAATTTGACATACAGACCATCCCACAGCAGAGTATTACCAATATCATAGTGGAAAAAGAAAAGAGACATCTGATAAAAGCAGAATAAAAAATGAAAAGAGAAATGCACAACCCATAAAAGGAAGGGTGTGTGTGGATCTGATCAGGGTGTTTGCAAAAGAAGAAATATATATTGATTTTTTTGTTGATATATATGTATATATAAGTATATATACCTATATATAACTTTATTTATAATTGTATATATATATATATATATATATATATATATCAAGAATAATGTTCATCACCATCATTACAATTAAGGAAGTGCAGATATAAGATCTGCAAATCATACCTTGAGATTTCAACTTCCCAGTCATAATGGCTAAGATCAACACAACAACCAAAAACAAGTACTATAAAAAAATGTAGGAAAAGGGGCACCCTCATTCCCTGTTGGTGGAATTGCAAACTGATGTAACCACTCTGTAAATCAGTAAAAAGAATTGCCCAAAGAGCTATAAATAAATCTACCATATGACCCAACTATTCTATTCCTTGGAATATATTCCAAGGATTTGACAACCTACCTCATAGATTCTTGAACAGCCCTGATCATGTCAAATCTATACACAGTATCCAGGAAATGGAAGCAATATAAATGTCCTTCAACCGATGAATGGATAATTAAAGTGTGGTACAATTATATAGTGGAATTCTACTCAGTTCCAGATTTAAAAAAATGTAATTTTCAGATAAATGGATTGTCCTAAAAAAATATTATAGTGAGTGAGGTAGTCCAGACCCAGAAAGGCAAGTGTCTCATCTGCAGTTCTGAGCTTCCGATCTTCAGATGAAAGTATAGAGCCTAGAGTAACCACAAAAACCAGGAAAGTAAAAAGAGACCATGGCAGGATGGGTGATGGGGCACTAAAGAGAGGAATAATAGCATACAAGTGATATGAAGAGAAAAGTAGGGAAGGAGGAGGCTTTAACCGAAGGAGGTGAGATCAAGGAGGAGAGGGAGGGAGGAGTGTAAAATAACGTGTGTGTGTGTGTGTGTGTGTGTGTGTGTGTGTGTAGTTGAGGCTTTGAGAGGCGATGGGACGGGGCTTGAGAAAGGTTTGAGGGAAGAAATGAAAGGGGGGAAATGATATAAATTTATTTAAATATTACAGGCAAATTCAAAAGATAAAAGGAATTCCACTGAAGCCATGATATCAGTACTTTTAGGGCATCATCTAGGTTAGAACTGACCAACTGCTGCAGGAGGGAGTCCCAGTGTGTCTCAAAGCCTTAGAGCAGCTTCACGTTGCAGTGTAAAGAAAAGATTGAAACAGCTGCTTCAGAGGGATGTGGTAGGAGGTGCAAAATTAAGATTGACACATAACAATAGATAGAGGGATAACACATGGAGCAATATCCATTCATCTATCTTTGGGTCAAAATGTTCACTGGAGAAAAAAGTGTAATTTAATCACTAGAGCCAATGGTGCCAGCATCAAGTGCTCACACTTCAAGCCCTGTCTCTTCATCCAGCAAGTTGTAGTTGTCTTTTAAATTTGTTTTATTTATTTATTTTTACTTCATAGGTAGGATCATCAGAATGCCACAAGAGCTTTTTTTATGATGATAAAATAGAAAATTACACATGAAATATTTAACACCTGAATACCACGATGAAAGTGTCAATGAAACATCAACGGTGATATTTATAATAGATCACATATTACATGTCAGGATCTGCAGGTGTTAAGTCAGTATTTCAAAATAGATTATGGCCATTGCCACCTTGGTTGTGTCCTGAAGGTAAGACCCTGGTGCTGAAGATACTACGAACTTCAGACATAGAACTTGCGGGAGGGGATATGGAACTGCTGTAGAGGGCTTCTTCTTGAAGGCTCATTCTCATAGTATTTGAAGTTGGTATGCAAGCTACTAAGAGAGAAAGACAATCAGTATTCCTTCCCAGATTAAAACAAACAAACAAACAAACAAAAATCTGTGAACTAAAATGATGACTCAAATGGCAAGATATCTCAAGGCTGCCATAGTGGCACTTACAATTTGGAAGTAAGCAACAGTCATCTGATTGTACTTAAGTCCCACTCAATAGGAGGGAATTCATGCTTAGTGCTGTTAACCTAACAATCTAACCATGATTTTTGAGGTCATGAACCCTAGAGGAGGACCTGTTTCTTCCATTTTCCTAAACCAGTATAATGTCTAATTAATCTAAATTCTTACCCTTACTGATAAGTGTAATTCTCATCCATCATCAAAGAAGCATCTGTTTCTAACAGACTGGTAAAATTATAGAGGTCAATCTGCAGAGAAGAATTGACTGGAGTTTCCAATGCCAAATGATACATCTATGATATAAAACCTACACCAAAGCCTCAGAGAACATCATGGAAGAGGCATAGACATATTGTAAACACCAGAGGATCAGGATATTTCCCATGAGGTAGTGTTTTCTATACGTGACAAAGGAGCTGTATCCATGATATGTCTAAAATGCAGTCTCCTAAATTTGACCTGCAGAATGACAGCCCCAGTCTCTGGGCTGACATGATAATGGAAATCCCACAAGCCCCCACCAGCAGATAAAGAGCTGTGAGCCATCAGTCGATGGATGCTAACAGAAGGAGATTCAGTCTTCTCTAGGACAACTTCCCTGATGTTATCCAAACCCAAGTGGTCAGCCCTAAGCTCATACCTAGAAGAACAAAACTGAATGGACTCAGCGGACTGTATTTACATGTATGTGTGTGTGTGTATCAAACAATAATAATTAAAGAAGAAGCAGTCATGAATTTTAGGAATGGGTGGACATGGGAAGAGTTGGAGAGGAAAGAAGGAGGGCTGAGAATGATATAAATACAGCACTCACATACTAAAAAATTTCAAAATATAAAAAAATAAAAATGAGCTGGGCGGTGGTGGCGCACGCCTTTAATCCCAGCACTCGGGAGGCAGAGACAGGCGGATCTCTGTGAGTTCGAGGCCAGGCTGGGCTAACAAGTGAGTTCCAGGAAAGGCGCAAAGCTACACAGAGAAACCCTGTCTCAAAAAACCAAAAAAATAAATAAATAAATAAATAAATAAATAAAAATAAATAAATAAATAAAAATGAAGCTGGGTGGCGATGGCGCACACCTTTATTCCCAGCACTTGGGAGACAGAGCCAGGCAGATCTCTGTGAGTTTGAGGCCAGTGTAGTCTACCTAGCGAGCTCCAGGACAGGTACCAAAACTATACAGAGAAACTCTGTCTCGAAAAAAAAAATAAAATAAAAACAAAAAAATATAAAAATGAGAACTTATAGCATCTTAAATGTAGTATTATTATGTTAATATTGGAAATATACTTTGAAATAATATTGTCAAAATGTTTTAAGTGTTAAGAGGATAATCCAGCCATGTGAGTGAGTAATCCAAGTTATGTGAGTGATATGCTATATGTAGCAGAAGCTAAAATTTGTTAAATTGTTATCGTTAAAGTATGACAAACATTATTGGTTTTTTATAGTTGTCTGAGTATAATTCTAAAGAGTGAAGTCTTTTACTCAGTAAAAGTATCTGGATGTGGATGCTAAACTTTTTTTTAGAATTTTTTGTGAAAATCAACTAATTTATTTAATAAAAAAGTTGTTTCTTAATGAGGAAATCTGTTGAATTAATGTATTTTTTTAAAAAAAACGTAGTACAATAGTGAAGAGGAATAGTTAATATTTGAGTATACTTGTCAGACATGGAATTAAGTAAGTGATATTTTATGTCTTTTTGTCTTGAAAGCAGCTCTCTTGTGTACCTATTGTACTCACATTATGGATGAGAAAATAGGAGTATATGGAGGTTAAAACAATTTGTTTAAGCACAAAAAGAACATAGATCTAAAACAGATTGTCTTGCTTCTTCGAAAAGTAACATAAAAAGTAGTGTTCACTGTATGAGGACTCAAAGAGCTACTAAAATCTGAAGAGACTGTGAAGACTCTCAAAGGCTGAAGACATTGTTGAGAGCATAAACATCAATTTAAGCAGTTTCAGAAAATGAGTGATGTTTCTGATATGTTTTACAAGGAAATATTGGCATCACTGAACAAGAAACTCTGTGTGTGTGTGTGTGTGTGTGTGTGTGTGTGTGTGCCCGTGTGTTTGTATGTGTGTGCACATGCACACATGGCAGATAGAGTCTATCTTCACATGTTATTCTCTTCAGGTGTCCTTCCCTTTTGTTTTTGAGACAAAAATCACTAGCATGAGGTTCACCTATTTGCTGCTCTGCCTGGCCAACAACACTTATCAGAGATCTTCCTGCCTCTTCCTCTCCAATGCAAAATTTCATGGTTTTCACATGGATCTTGGGCTTCTAACAGGTTCTCATGTTTGCATGGCAAGCAATATATATCCTACCTTTATTTCAGTAGCTACTCACCCTTCATACCCTTTATGTCTACATAATCAATACTGGAGTAGATTCTGTAATTTCTAGGCGAAAGACACTTCCTGCCTCCTTTAGTTATCATCTTAATCTATATGCTAAAAAAATAAAAACACCAAGACTGGGTGATTTACGAATAAAGATTTATTTCTTATGGATTCTGGAAAACCATAGCTGTTACCAGTGTCTGGTAAGGAGTGCCCTTGGCTTCCCAGCTGTCTCATTCAGGTGGAGTGGAGAAACTCTTCACATAGCTAAAGATGGAAGAGCTGAAGACTTTCACCACTGCTTGAAGCCTTTTTTTCTTTTTTTCATTTTTTGAGACAGGGTTTCTCTGTGTAGCTTTGGAGCCTGTCCTGGAACTCGCTCTGTAGCCCAGACTGGCCTCGAACTCACAGAGATCCGCCTGCCTCTGCCTCCCGAGTGCTGGGATTAAAAGCGCGCGCCACCACCGCCTGACCTGCTTGAAGCCTGTTTTATAAGAGCCCATTTTACAAGGGAGCAATTTCATTCTAGTTACCTCTAAAGGCTCCACCTTTAAATAACAGTATTTTGGCAATACTCAAATACTGAAAGGAATATGTTCAAATCCCAGCAACATGGAACTGGTTATCTCCTCCTTAGAGTATCAAAGATAACATGTCAAATAGGTTCCTATGATTATTAATAGTTTTATTGTAAGGACTATTTTCCACAAGAGTAGAGGCCTTCTTGATTTTTATATTGCACTATATTTCCATTATCTTATCCACAATAAACATTTGATTAATATACGATATATGAATTGGCATGAGGCCATGCAATCACACTGTGCATAAGAAAATGTCGATAAAAATTATTGATTAAAATTGCCAAAGAAAGATTGTTGTAGATAAAAGTTATTAACACATAATGTGTCTTCATATCCACATTTGTTAAGTTAGAGTCATAATGCAAAAATGTAAAAGTAATAATTAATACATTAAATAACTAAATCATGTAGCTGATGGATTTCAAGACTTTTGACATATTGTTAGGCAAATCTTATATGAGCTACAAATCATGTAGGTCAATAGGCATTGAGATGTACTTAAAAAACAAGAAAGTAAGCAAACAAATAAAAATCCCAGTCCTGTTAATACTGACCACTAACATCCATTAAATCCAATAGGAAATATCTTTGAAAGTGAATCTGTGAAATACAGAGGCTTAGGCAGATCTATTTTATCATGTCAAACAACATATTAACATGTTAGTGAGATGCTACAGAAATAAAAAGACCTTTCACTTTCCTATGAAAAATATCCCTTCTTAATTGTTAAACTATACAATAAATATTTTTTTTCCTTTTCAAATAAGATTTTATTTTAGAAACATTTTGGAATCATAATTTGTATTACACACTTTCTTTAAATTTATACATAAGTGCTTCACGAATTTGTGGGTCATCCTTGCACAGGGGCCATGCTAATCTTCTCTGTATCGTTCCAATTTTAGTATATGTGCTAGGCCTTCTGCATACAGGAGACAGTTGTGTAGCTTGATCTGAGGAGCCCTGGCAGTGGCTTCAGGATCTATCCCTGATGCTTGAACTGACTTTACCTATGGTAGGATGCCTTGCTCAGTCTTGATGCAGCAGGAAGGTGCTTGGTCCTGCCTCAACAGAATGTACCACACTTTGAAGACTCCCCATGGCATGCCTTCCTCTTTTGGAGGAGGGGATGTGTGGTGCGTGGCAGGGGGTGGGGGCAGCTGGAGGGGAGCAGGAGAAGGGATGAGAGGGGGGATCTGCGACTGGTATGCAAAAATGAATAAAAAGTTAAATAAAAAATTTATACATAAAATTCTGAATAAGAAGACCCCAAATTAAAATTGAATTTATAGTAGGAAGCATCAAGCCCAGGCTATTATATCTCCATCAACAGACTGATGAGACACTGATATTTCAGCCTTCTCCCCTAACTATCCTCTTTCAAATCTTTGAAAGAAAGCCTCATTCTGCCAAACTTTGATGTTAAAATCTACTGAAGTTACTAAGGAGGCTCCTTTCCTTTCTCTCTATCCTTTGTGTTCTGAATGGTTTGTTTATGTCTGTATACTTTCTGGTGACTGAATGCCTGCTGTTTGGCTTGCCACTCCAAACAATGTGCTCAGATAGGGATGACCTACATAGGGAGATCTGAATCACTTCTTCATCCTACCTCTTTAATCTTCCTAACAGTAGTTTTAAAATGAAAACATAATAATCTGTCACAATAAGGATGGGAGATTCTCAAATTTAGCCTTAATCCACCCTGAAGTGTAGAATGATATTTGAAATTCAAAGGGAATTTCCCCAGGAAAGTCAAGTAGTTCAGGCTCAAAAGTAAGCAAAAGAAACATGTAAGAACAGTTGGGATACTCTTAATAAACCTGAAAGAAAATGTGGTGTTCAAAGAATCAGGCATGGACAATAATTTGAAATGAAATCATTTTTATATTTGTGCTTAGTTTTCACCTGCCCCCAGGGACTCTTTTGTCAGAAGAGAATGTTGTTTGAAATAAGTAATGCATCCAAGAAAAGAATTCTTCTTTACTGTATGGCAGTTTTGCTAATCCACAAAATAAGAGTGTTCCTAGTGCAAAAAGAAAAAGGAACTGGCTTCTAAAAATCAACATTTTTATTATTTTGCCAAACAAATGTTCAACAATACAGTTAAATACTATGTTCTCTTTTTTGATAATTTATTCTAATTGCACCACAAATATGAACAGGTTATATTAGTTGTACCTGGTCATAGAGACCATACAAATGATGTTTTAAAATACTCAATTTGAAGGATGACAGTGTTTATTTTAATATTAAACAGCCATGTAATTGTCCCAGTCTCTGTCTCTTTCTCTCTGGTTCCTCTCCCTCTCCTTGCTCTTTCCCTCATCAAATAGATTAAATAAGATACTCTCAGAGAAGACTGCTATTCATTGGGTTAATTATTTGTTATTTTTGACCCCTGACACTGGAATCTAACTTCAGTTTATCTTGTGACTATTTATATACATCTGTATTTTAACTCATATACATCTATTAAAGTCTCCTCATTAACATGGTAATGAATTACTGAAGAGATACTCTATTATGTACGGATGATAGCATCATATTTTCATTATAAAATTTAAGGAGAAATTATTTCAGACATACAAATGTCACTAACATGCGCCATCTTTATAACACAATAACGTTTTAAGGAAATATTAAAAATGTCATACAACAGAGCGTTGACTGTCCTTTAATTTCTTAAGATATTTGAAAGTTACACTTGATTTATTTGGCTTCTTATGAATTATTATTACTTTATATAATCATATTTCCTAGAGAAGGTTTTATTTTGTAAATTTTCTAAGTTAATCTCAAATTCTATTCATGAAGCATGCTCATTAATTATTTTTATTCTAAGAGCTGGGATGTGAAAAATATGCTACTTGTCAATTGCTATTCAAAGACAGACTACCGTATTGTGCATTTCTCCTACTGAAATTGATGATCAGAAATTTGTTTACCCAGTAACCTGTTGGGAAACATCATTGGTAGAGAATCATAAATTGATGGAATTGTCACTTGAAATGGTTTATTTTCTCTCATTGGAAGGTAATTAATTTTTGCATTATGCATGAAACATTTTAAAAGCACCATTAGGTCAAGATTGCTTACAATATGTCTTGTACCTGATCACCTAATCCAGAGTTTAATTGAAAAACTATGGACCGTTGGGAAACACTGTGATGCCTTCCACTTCTGTGCTTAATAAGTAGACTTGGGCTCTATACACCTTTGGCACAAGCCTCACTTGACTCATTTCCAAGAGACTGCAATGGCCCCTACTTGTGTCCCTAGCTGCCAAGAGCATTGTGCGATGTTTTCAGACCTAAATACTTTTCACCTCACACCTCACATCATTACAGTCTATTTCTATATCTGGCAGAAAGTTTCACTTATATTTAAATTTGTGGATTGCTTCTTGAGATGAGATATCTTACAAAGACCAAAGAAAATTCCCAAGGAAACCTTCAGTGTGGTCCTCATGTTTCCAAGTCAGCAAACATTGGCATTTTTGTTACTAACAATATATTTAATTTGGGAAGGGTGTTATCTTTTCAAATTAGTAAAGCTTTCTGGGGGCTGGGAATGCAGCTCAGTTGTAAGAGTACTTGCAAGCATGCACAAAGCCATGTGTTTCCAGACTTCCTTTTACAATTCTTCCTTTCCACTTCACCAAATAATGCTAAGGTGCTTATGGTGGGTTAGTGTGGGTAGTCCTTGATTAAAAACAACACTTGTAATCTATTCTTCCTTCCTTCCTTCCTTCCTTCCTTCCTTCCTTCCTTCCTTCCTTTCCTTCCTTCCTTCCTTCCTTCCTTCCTTCCCTTCTTTCTTTCTTTCTTTTGGTGATGCCTAAATCCAAAAGAATCTCTGTCCTTTAATGGGGATGCTTTTATAGATGGTTAGTTACAAACTGAATCAAATTTGCCTAAAATTCCTTACAGGATTTCATCTAAAAATATAAGAAATCTGATACCCATAACAGCTAAAATTATCAATATGCTTTCTACTTATAATTTCCTAACTTTTATAAATTATCAGTAGAGACAAGCCACAGATATTTATAATAGGTAGACGAAATTTTCGAATGAAAAATATATCTATAAAAGCATTCAATAAAGAATTATAGGTTGCCTAAAGTATAATTAATGAAGGAGAGAGAATGGTGGATACATAACTCAGTTATAGCAACTTAAGTGAAAATCTAAAGCTAAAATTAAATGACACATAACCCTATCATACTAATATGATTATTTTCAGTGAGATAATATGGAAATGCAGTTTACAAGGAAATATTAGACACTCTAAAGATGCATATAGGTTCCCTCCATAATTTTATTTCTGGTAATTAATCTTAAGGGATTATATCAGATGAAGAATTCAATTTTATTCACTGACGTGTTCATTTTAATATTAATATTAATGGCAAATTTGTTCAACAATTTATTTCAGTAAAAGAGCTAAATTATTTGTGCAAGTGTTTAGGGGGTGAAAAACATCTATACATGAGACCTATCATGAAATAATGTGCCTCTTCTGCTCTTAGAAAAATTGTCTTCTTCTTGTAAAAATGAATGTATTTACTTGTTTGTTTGTTTGTTCATTTAGTTATAGTTTTTTCTATTTCATCTCTGAGTTCTTCCCATAAAAATTCATGATTAGGTTCTAGACAAAATTTTATTCAATAATATTGATTACATCTTAGAGAAACATTGAAGTAGTAAAAGAAGCAATGCAAACAGATTGAGATAAATAGATACTTGCCTTCTAAAAATGTATTCCTTTAGTAACATAGAGGGGGTAGGTAATCATGTCAACTGAATATCAATTGCACAGAAGAATAGACAAATAGACATCTATCTCTACCACTATCTAGTCTCTCTTTTTCTCTGTATACCTACATATTTATCTATCCCTATCTATCATCTATCTATCTATCTATCTATCTATCTATCATCTATCTATCTACCTATTTATCTGATATTCATATAGATAGATATAGATATAGATATTGGTATAGATATAGGCAGATATATAGGTGAGAGAGCCTGAAACCTTAGGTCAGCTCTCTGAGAAACTATTTCCAGCAAGAAATACAATTTATCCTGAGTCTTGTAGGATTAATGAGACTCCACTAGGTGCTCATTCCCAGGGTCTAGTGTTAATTACTACAAGAAGTAAGGAAGCCAAAATACAGTAATCATTCCATTCTCCCTTCCTGCTCTCCTCTCCTTTCTCCTAATATCTTGTCTTATGGTCACCAAGACTTGCTTTTAGCTTTGTATGTGGAGGAGCAAAGGCTTTAGCTCAGCTCTATTCCTCACATGCTGCCTTCCATTCCCACTCTGCTCTCTCTAGTATTTTGCCATCTCTCACTTAGGTTTTTATAATTACCTCATTCCAGGACAATCAATCTTCCATATTGCTGCTAGAAGGCTCTTTCTAGAAGATAAAACTGATCTTATTATTCCCTTGCCTAAAAAATTTTAAAAAATATTAAAAATAAAACAACAGAAACATTCAACAATCTCCCATTGCCTTCGGGGAGAATTCTAAGACATCATGTCTGTCAACTAGCACACTGCTCTCCAGGTGACACTGACCTGCCTACTTTGTTCTCTTCCTGCTTTTTCCCTCTTCCTCAAAGTATTATTATCATTTATTAATGTGTCCTTGTTTGCAAAGCCTCTGTCTACTCCACAGGCAGAAATAGTTGAGTTCTCAGATTACAGTCATTTTTTCCCCTTGAATCACTTAGGCACAGCTTTCACTTTTGAGTGCAAATATCCAAAGCTAGACATTGTGTTTCATTCACCTCTTGTTCCTCAATATGTGCATCAACTCCTAGCTCATTATTTTCCTCGTTGAAAGTACATTATAAAATGAAATAGATAATAAATTAACTAATGATTGTAAACAGACCCGGAAGAGAAATGTTAGCAAATCATAAAATACTCATTGGAAATCAGAATTTTTAACTACATGTTTATATTACATACCCAATGTTTGCCTTTGGGTCCTTTAAAGTTAACTAAGATTTTTTCAAGTCCATTAGAAGATGTTAATACACATATTTATCAAAATATGCTGTTCAGAAATAAAATTTTATGTATAGTAACCTTATAATCAAACTTACACAAAGTGTCAATAGGGTTTAAATCAGTGTAAGGCATGTTTACATAGCTAACCTTTGCTCTTTTGAATTCTGAATATGTCAGTTCATGTGTTTTATTATTTTCAATAAGACATTAAAACACTCCAGGGTACATTTTACTATTGCATTTATTCATGCCTGGGGTACATTATGAGCTGCAAACCCAAAGCCTAAGTACTTTAACTGCCCAAATCATGTATTAGTGGATCAATAAAACATACCCTGGAGAATCTTAATCCTGTAATATGTCTCCTACTTTTTATTAAAAGGGAAAAAGTGATTAATCTAGAGAAAGTTAATATTTAAGAATCATGTCAGTCTTCTCTTTCTTATTTCACACAGGGCATAGAGGAAAACAGTGGCCCCTTCTTGTGAGAGGTGTGCACAGAAATGATAAATTACTCTGTTCATCAAATTGAAGTGTTTCTTCTTTACAAAGCTTCTACAAAAAGACAACATCAGGCCATACAAAGGTTTCAATATTTAGATTTGGTAATTCATTATGCCATTGTAGTCCAAAATAGAGGATTTAGACAAGCGGAGGGTTAGCTTACATTAAATTTGTCTTACAGCCTGTTCTTCACCATAGGACTTTGCATTCCATCTCAATTGTATGCATCGGCAACACTATTGTAGTGTAACTTCTCCCTTTACACTGTGTTTAGTACTAGTTTTTCCCAGTGTCCCCAAATTTGGCCACTCAGCCTATTGACTGGCACATTGTAGATGCCCAACAATATAAAGATCAAATGGGAAACACTATACAAGTAACAGTTCTGTTCTGGCAACTCTGAAGGTTTCAATAAGCCAGTTATGTAACTGTATTAGAATTCATATATCAAATTTATAATTGTATTTACCTATGAATAACCAATTATAATAAAAAGCTCAAAAGAAAATAACTTTAATAAATTTTAATGTTAACACTTTCTTCAGATAACATTTTATTTAGTTTTCATAGGAACACGAAAAGCAAAGTATGACTATACTCTCGCAGATGATAAATCTGTGAGGCCCCAAGATATTGCCTACAGTGTTCATGCTAATAATGGTGCATTGTGATGAAAGAGGAATCACATTTAGAATATATAGGATCTCAACTTCTCCTTTATTTTCATTGTGATACCTTGTGGGGGGCCATCACACCCCCGCATTTCCCCAGAGTACTCTTGAGTAGAAGCAGTAGGAAATATTGGATAGACGAATAGAGGGAAGAGAAAAAGATAGAAAATACAAGATAGCCTCCAGAGGACCTGGATCCTAATCCATAGGGCCCTGAAAGTCTCAGCCAAAGTGTTTGTAAAGGAATGTCAAGGGGGGAGCTAAAGACCTCCCCACAGCACAGCCAAGTACAACTATCTCAGACATCTGGTACTCAGGCTCATGGTCCAATCATTTTCTTTATGCAGACCTGCTGGGTAAAGCCACTAGGAAACCTAAATGGGCTTCAAAAATATTTCAATAATAATATAAGAGCATTAAGCTATGGTTAACAAAATTGATAGTTTTCATCATTTACAATTCAGTTTGGGATTGTCTCTGTCGAGAACATTCATCAAGGTTGTGCTAATGCTGTTGACCATAAGCCTGAGATTAAATCAAACTGCAACTACACCATCCTTGAAACACAATGATAGCCAAGAAGTCTTACTTTTTCATTCCAATCTATAAAATAATTTTTAGAAAACTAAATTAATAAAATACACTGTATAGAAACAAATGTTTCCAATTCATTATTTTATTAATTACTATTTTAAAAACATCTTAAGTTATATAGATAACTTGTAAGAATAGATCATTTATTAATTTATTTTTGTGAATTTTTTATAATGACCACATATTAATATATTACATTTTTACCTTAGTATGATCATAGATACATCTTTAGAATATATTTAGTAATTCTTTCAGAATATATTTTGATCATATTTATCTGACACTTCAATCTCTTCCTCTGCCTTTCATTTCAGTTCCCACCAGCTTTGAGTATTAATGTCTTTTAAACCCATTAAGACCCAGTAGTGCTGTCTATATACTGTGGTGCTTGGCAATCCATTGGAGCATATTAAAGTTATGAGGGGCTATATCCATAAAAAAGCTAACTCTTCTTATCCTGAAAGCTATCAATTCCCTTTAATAGCTCTTCAGCTAGGGGTGGTTTTTTTTTTTTTTTTTTTTTCGATATCAAACTCCATGCTGAAATTTGTCTGGCTAGAGTTTCTGCAGTTCTTATACATGTTGTCACAGTTCCCATGCGTTCATACATGTGACTACCATGTTGTTTCTGGAGAACACTGTTCCCTTACAGTCCCCCACTGCCTGTGGCACTAAATCTTCTACAGCAATCCCTGAACATTAGGAAGGTTGTATGATAGAGGTGTCCCACTCAGAGCTGAGCATTCTGTAGTCACATTCTCTGCATCCTTGATCTAATCATCATCTACTGCAAAACAATACTTCTTTATGAGGTTTGATGACAAGTCATTAGCAGTCAGTTTAATCCTTTCAGCAAAGTAATGGACAGTGGGGGGTCTATGATCTGTCTAGCCATAGATTCTTGGTTCCCCAAAACTATGTCATGAATAGGTTTTATCTTATGAAGCAAGTCTGAAAGACAATCAGAAAACGATGGTTACTCCCAAGACATTCATTCTGGTATTAAAATAGTGGGCATATTAGGCATGTTTGGCAGTCAGGTTATTATTGCAGATTGTATGGTTAACACCTGGATAGGATTGATATTAGTTTTATTTCCCTGACAGCATGCATAGCACTTCCCAGAACTGTGAAAACCAACCAGTAATAAGAATATTTATACACCATGTAAAGACTTGGATATTAATCACAAATAGTATTAAAAATAGAGGTTAAGAAAGAATAATCCTGAGTCAACTGCTGTAATAAAAACAACTATCACTAAAGTTTTGTTATTTATCACAAAACCAATAGGTGCAAAAAGACTGACTTTTCAGTATTTACAAGGGTACCATATTCACTGATGAATTTATACAACAATAGCAACAGCAGTCTTTATCATTTACAAAACAAAACAAACAAAACAAAATCTTAAAATTGGCAATCGGCATAGTAAATTTGGTCTTCTGGACATTACCTTCCTTACAGATGTCTTATAAAGTGTAGACTATTTATTTCATGTAGACAAAATTCTAAATGGTCTTATTAAATAAGAAACACAGAGCCAAATACAGAGTTAAAAGTCCAAGAGATCAGAGCACTAGTGAAGAGCCAAGACTACCTTTAGCTTACTACTCGCTGCCATCCTTCTCCCCGGGTGACTTGTCTTTTTATTCTTTCCTATTTTGCCTTCTCATTGGCTCTAAGTCCAGCCCGTCTATGCAGACCTCCTGGTCTCTATGGTTGGTACTGAGATTAAAGGTTTGTGTCACCACACTTGGCTGTGTCCTTGACCACACAGAGACTCTGCCTGCCATGTGATCTGATTAAGAGCATGTGCTACCACTGTTGAACTTCTGCTTAATGGCTTGCTTTTACCTCTGATCTCCAGGTAACTTTATTTATTAACATACAAATAAAATCACACTTCAGCACAAATAAAATATCACCATAATTTCATTTTATAATTTAGGGGTGAATATTATTTAATATTATAATGTTTTTAAAGCAGATATTCGAGAAGTCATTTCTATACCCTCAGATATATTTCTTCTCGACCTATGCCTTGAAGCAGAATGGAGGATACCTCTTGGTTTTAAGAAAAAGTTGTCAGTTAATTGTGCATCTCTTATAGGCCTATTACAAATGCCATATGGGAAAAAGAAATAACAGGATAGCAAAAACAATCCTTTACAATGAAGAAACTTAATAAGGACAATAAAGGAGGGGAAGTGTAACAAAAGAGATGTCTTGATGGGGGTGGCATTTCAGGGTTACAGAGAATCCTGGTGCCAGGGAAACTCCCAGGAATCCACAAGGAGAACCCCAGTTAAGACTCCTAGCAATAGTGGCCAGGGTGCCTGAACTGACCTTTAAAAGAAAAAGAATAATGAAGCGTAATTTAAAAAATGCTGATATCATTTATTGAGGTTAATATAATAACACTAATGTGGTAAATTCGGCACAGATAAGGTATGATCCTCTAGTATACTGAGACATTCCTAGGTATCACTAACTTTATGAACAAATAATGTTTACGATAACTAATGGGGGGAAAGTCATTAAAAAATAATGCTGGAAACTGTAATCCACTTTCATTGGATACACTGTCCTATGTATAGAACACTCCACTGCCAAGATTAGTAGGCTACTGTGTTTAAAATATAGTCTTCTGATTTTCACTTCTCTCAAATGCAATGGGGATATATGAGGCTGGCTCATTAAAGACAATGTTTCAGGACTCTATTTCAGGCAGCTTTGCATACAGAGGCATAGAAGTGGTGAATGGAAAAAAAAAACAAAAAATAAACAGGACAGTCAACTATTCAATCTGAGATATAACAGAGAGAGATACAGGGATCTATGAATGAAAGCTGCATTGTGCCATGGCAGAGCAGTCGGAAAATGGCATTCAGATTAGCTGAAACATAGGCAAAGGCGAATGGAAACTTTTGAATGGATACAGTGCCAATTGATATTGGGTTGACTATAAGTCGGACTTTATAATCCATGTTTTTCTTTAAAACTGTTTGCAGTTTTATTTATTTATTTATTTATTTATTTATTTATTTATTTATTTATTTATTTATTATGTGTGTACATGCCAGGTTGTGCACATACCAGACTCGAGTGTGGACATCAGAGGACAGCTGGTAGGAGCCATTTCTCTCCTTCCACCATTTCACATCTCATGTCACCAGGCTTTTCTTGGAGTGGCCTTGACTTGCTGAGTCACCTCACAGGTTCACTGCCTCCCCCCCCCTCTCTTTTTTTTTCACTTCTAAGTTAACAAGGTGAATATCTGTTTCCTAATGTTTCAAATATTTCCCCCCAGGAAAAGGAAACTGCATGTACGGGCAGAACTAACTATTTAGTGATTTTCACTAAACTAGAGTATATTTTACTGGAGAAGTTAGGGAATGAGACTATGTGTGTATCTGTTGTTAGGATTTCAATGTTCAAAATTTTAATTCTATCAGTTAAGCTAAATTGTACAAAGCTAGCAGTAACTCCATATATGTACACACTGAAGTGCAAGGAAATGATTAGAAACAAGTAATGTCTATTACCTCGAAGTGATAATAAATGCTGGCCTATGGAAAATGTTGTAAACAGTGAAGATATTCATTATTGTGCCTTTTATTAAATCTCTATGTAAAAAATAAACGTTAGGTTGCGTTTCAGAAGTTTATAAAATGATATGAGACAATAAAACTGCATGTCTGTATCACATTGCTCTTTTCCCTCAAAATACACAAATGAATAGTTAGACTTCAAGGAAAACAAAATATTTTATGTATATAGTCATATAATCTTTGAGTTATAATATAAGGACACTTCTGTGCATTGTCATATTTCCCTGCATCTAGACCACTGATCAATATATAATAAAGATAATACATGTAGAATGAGTAAAAATTAATAAAGAATGCCTCATTTACAAGCAAATAGTATAAATACAAACAAAAAGTAAGGTATGAGACAACTGAAGACCATTCATGTGTTATGTGAGCATCACCATCAACTACCTAAAGAATTGTTTTCAGATTTCCAGTTTTAAGCTTCATCTCCATTAAGCAACAATTCCCTTTATTTCCCTCACCATGAATGCAGGGTATCCATCATTCCTTCTTCTCTTCCCTTCCTCCCTCCCATTCTGGTCCTCTCCTTGCTTTCCCTCTGCTTTTTCTTTCTCCTCTCTTCTATTCTTGGACAAGGATAACATTTTTATCCTTAAATGAACAAAGGATCCTCCTGCCTTAGCCTCCCATCATGGCTCCCTGCTTTCTTAGTTACTTCATAGAAGAGTAGGCAGAACCTGGAAGCAAACTAGATGCCCCTCAACTGAAGAATAGATAGAGGAAATGTGGTTCATATACACAATGGAGTATTACTCAGCTGAAAAAAAAACAATGACATCATGAAATTTGCAGGCAAATGGATGGAACTAGAAAATATCAT
The DNA here is from genome assembly GCA_902168325.1 of Peromyscus nudipes. Taxonomy (NCBI): domain Eukaryota; kingdom Metazoa; phylum Chordata; class Mammalia; order Rodentia; family Cricetidae; genus Peromyscus; species Peromyscus nudipes. Next base: position 33,962 of record CABHPH010160053.1, on the reverse strand, counting down.
CTTGAGTGAGGTAACTCAGACTCAGAAATCCAAACATGATATGTACTCACTCATAAGTGGGTACTAGATGTAAAGCAAAGGATAAACAGATTACAACCCACAGCTCCAGAGAAGCTAGGAAACAAGGAGGACACTAAGAGGGACCTTAGGATCACCTTGGGAAGGGGAAACAGAGGAGATACCCATGAGTAAACTCGGGAGGGGAACAGCAATAGAGGCAAAGGGATGGGAGATGAGAACATGAGGGAATGGGATGGTCGAGCTAGGGGAGGGATAGAGTGGGAGAGCAATGAAAGAGGTATTTTGGTAGAGGGAGACATTATAGGGTAAGGGAGAAACCTGGTGCTTGGGAAATTCCCAAGGATTCACAAAGATGACCCCAGATTAGACTACCAGCAATAATGGTGAGGGTGCCTGAACTGGTCTACCCTGGTAAGCAGATTGATGAATACCCCAACTGTCATCATAGAGCCTTCATCCAGTATCTGATGGAAGCAAATGCAGAGATCCACAACCAAGCACCAGGCCCAGCTCCAGGAGTCCAGTCAAAGAGAGAGAAGAGGGATTCTATGAGCAAGGAAGGGTCAAGATTATGATGAGGAAATCTACAGAGACAACTGAACCAAGCTCATAGGAACTCACGAATGTTAGACTGACAGCTGTGGAATCTGCATGGGACCAGACTAGGCCCTCTGCATACGGGAAAGAGATATGTAGCTGGGTCTGTTTGAGGGGCCCCTGGCAGTGTGATCAGGATCTATTCCTGGTGCATGAACTGGCTTTCTGGATTCCATTACCTGTGGTCGGACACTTAGTTCACCCATGATACATGGAGGAGGGGCTTGGTCCTGCCTCAACTGAACGTACCAGGCTTAGCTGTCCTCCCATGGGAGAATTTACCTTTTTTAGGAAGGGGATGAGGGATAGATGGAGGGGGTAAGCGGGGAGTGGGGAGAGGGGGATCTGTGGTTGGCATGCAAAATGAATTTAAAAAATTTTTAAAAATGAGTTTCCAATGGTAAAAAATATTATTTCACACTGCACATGGTGTGTAAAGTTCAGGCAGGCTGAAGCATGTTCTTGAGTTTGCATTTTAATCTTTAATGATATTCCTTTAATAATATCATAATTTGCTTAATATTCATCTGTTTTAGTTATTTAATTATTATGCAACTCTTGACTATTGCAAGGAATAGCTGATAAGAACACAGGTCATCGGCATGAAAATATCTCTTTGAGGAAACACTAGCTTTTTCTTTCTTTCTTTCTTTCTTTTTTTTTTTTTTTTAGATAGGGTCTCACTCCATAGTTCTAACTGGCTAGAACTCTCTATATAGATCAGGATGACCTCAAACTTGCAGAGATCTACCTGTGTCTGTCTCCAGAGAGCTGGGATTAAAGGAAAGTGTCACCAGGTCATGACACAATTTCTTTTGCATATATTCCTAGACACCAAACAGCTAAATCAGATGATAATTTTGTATATATTTATTTTAGGAATTCCAATGCAGTGGATTTGTGATTACTATCTAGTGATAAAAATGACAGCAAAGTGTTGGGGACCACATTACACTTGAATTTGGAGTTTTAGAAGTGGGAATATGAATTCTCCATGAATTCTCTAGACCTTTGATGTGTGTGATGCAATTACACAAAATAAATTTACAATTTATTTAAGAAATTAACATCATATTTTTAATTTTAAATTTGATTAAGAAAAGGACAAAAGGAATGCTAAACAAAGACTTCAGCAGCATTCTTTTTTGTTTGTTTGTTTTTTGGTTTTCCAGCAGCACTATTTTATCCAAAAACTGAAAGCTTGAAGATTGAGCATGGCCATTATTGCTAAGGTTAACGGAGAAGTTTTAGAAATGATGACTTAGAGAAAGTTGTATTTAAGTTTTTTTTTATTTTAGAAGACAATGGAAGCCACAAGATTAGTAAAGGGGTAAATAACATAAAACTATTACAATTGGAAATAACTTGAAAGGTAAGTCATGTTGACAACTTGCAAGCAACATTAAATGCATATAATTTACACCCATCCCTAAAATGAAGGCACAGGATTATCCAAGAGTAAAGCTAGTGATGAAGGCTTACAAAGGATATTACTATAGTTTGAATAGGGGCCCAAAGAATTAATGCATCAAAAACTAATATGTTAGTGGTAATTTGTATGTAGGGGCTTTGGGGACATAATCATGGACTTTCTTCCTGTGGTAACTTTAAAGTTTTATTTTTAATTTGTAGAAATTTTTATTTTCTAATTTTTAATTTAATTTTTGAGACTGTGAGTATTGTATTTGTATAATTTTCATATCTTCTCCCTTCTCTAACCTCTTCTGTGTCTCCCCCTCCACTGATTTCAAATTTTTAATATATAGCTTCTACTGAGTCCATTTATATTTTCTTACATACATTTTTGGTTGTTCACTTGGGATTGAGTAATCTATCGTGAGCTTATCCCTGGAAAAAACTGAATCATTCTCTCAGCAGCCATATATTGCCTGTAGTTCTTCTTCTAAAAGTATGGACTTGTGATTTTCTTCTCTGCATGCTGACATGTAAACGACTGTTGTCATTGTTCACGACTTGACATCCTTGTCTTCAGTGTGTTACAACATTTTTACTCTGTTCACTTCTATGACATTCCCTGTTCTTTAGGTTTAAGGATGAGAGATAGATGCATCCTTTGGGTCTGGGAACTCCTCAAGCAGTTGTTCTTTGCATTTGGACCAGTTTTGACTTTCTATAAGTTGCTGTCTGCTGAGAAAACATCCTTGATGATAGTGAGAGTTACATTTATCTGTAGGTATAAGGATAAATATTTAGAATGTAGTTAGAAATTATTTATGAACCTCATAGTAATAGATTCTCCTACAGTGCCTATGAGCTAACCAGCCATGGGAGTTGGTTAGGTTTGCAATACCAGGCTTGGATTCATTCATGTTGAGTAGGCCATAAGTCCAATTATATTGTTCTTGGTTTGTTCCAGGACAAGAATGCCACTATTGTACCTTTGGGCCTCCCTTGCCATTCCAGACAGTGTTTTAGTTCATAGCCTTTGGAGACAGGTAGTGCTACTCACTGCATTTTTCCCTTGGCAGCTTGCATAGCACCTTCTGATACCCGAGAGCTAATTATCAGGAAGGCTGCTTCCAGGTCAATCCAAGCTGGATCCCTCCAAGTCCTACGTCCAGGTGTCCAGCAATAAGACCTTACCTTCAGCTTCCAAACTGGAGACAACCAAAGCCAATGACAGCATGCTGTACTATTTCGAGAGTTTCATGGACTCCCCTGTCCAGCAACTCAAGAGTGGTTTCTCATTTGTGGTACTGGGGTTTCTTTCAGATAATCTTTGGTCCTTTGGGGAAGTATTATCACCCTAATATAACTTCACCCCACTTCTCTCTCTCTCTCTCTCTCTCTCTCTCTCTCTCTCTCTCTCTGTGTGTATTTATAGACACCAGTTTTCCATGTATATATGATACAAATACATTGATATTTATTATGTAGGTATTTTAAATAAGCATAATGTAACGTGTTCCTCTACGGCCTTTCCAGCATCTTTAGTGTTCTTTATCCTTCCTTCCTCTTTCTCCCTTTTTATTAAACCCCCCTATCCTTTCCCAGGTAAATCCTCATTGGGTTTCCTCCTTCACAGCATCTGTACCCTTCTATCCCTCTTTCATTAGCTCATTCTCCCTCCCTACCTCCTTCTATCCCTCTTTCACTAGCTCATTCTCCCTCCCTAACTCACAGGCTCTTTCTGCAGTCCTGCAAGTTACACACTCATAGTTCACTTCCAAAATCTACTCCTTTAAAATGCTTTCTTTTGAAAATTCTAAGTTATCTACTTAATACAATTTTGATTAAGTTTCCTGTATATAATTTACCATATTCATTCATAGTCACTCCTAATTTTATACAAATCAGCTTTAATATATATATTATGTTACGATTATTCTATATCTTATGTCATCATGCCAGGCACTGTAATGAATTTATGTTTCCTCTCGAAACTCCGTCAGATACAATGTAACAATAGTTGTCTGAGTGAATTCATTTCTGTCTTGAACTTCCAAGTGATCTTCAGCCCACAGCAATGACAACATATTGACTTCTTACTTGTTAGTTCTTGTCCCTCAGAGATAATGAATATATACATCTGACCCTAATGCTCTTTGAATCCTCTTATTTCTTATTAGATCTATTTAAATACAGTTAGAGAGATTTGCCCCTGAGTGTGCATATCATGTATATGTGATATGAGTGCTAATTGTAGCTATCTAGGATTAAAAGTGAAATATTTATAAAAATGTCATGTTGACGTTCCTCTATAAGAAACTTAGACTATGGTTGTTTATATTTTTTGTATTTGTATTTATAAACAATTCCATAAGCTACGCTTAAAAAATGACTGTGAGATAAAGTGGAGTAAAGATCTATTTAATCAATATTCACTGGCATTGTTTGTAAATGTTGTCAGTTGGTTGTTTTATCTAGAATGTGCAATAAAGTGGGAAAATATTAAGTTAATAGATTCAATAACAAGCCCATTATTGCTTGAGCTGTACTGAGACTTGTGCAGCACTAAAGATCATAGCTGAGCAACAGAAGGAGAGAAAAGTAGATCATCCATTTGCTAGAGCACTTAATGATATTTTATTGCATTATTTATCAAACGCTGTGGATGTTATTTGTAGCTGCAAGCTTGACCTCAGCTAATCATAATTTGATAAATGTACACAGCAAAGGCTCTGTGACAAAATGCCCTATTGTTTCACGAAGCAGGAACATGAGATGATATTGTGAAATTCAATGTGGTTTGCAGATATTAATGCTGAGACATTTATGCACAAGATAGAATTGATGTTTATAGTCCAGACACGGCTGCTGAAATGTCATTCTCCTTCACATATAAATATTCAAACTGTCTATCTTAGATGATTCCTACAAAGCAGTCTTCTAAATGCAGCAGGAGGACCATAATGATGATATATTATTAATATGTTAGCTTTCACATTCTCTCAGGAAAATAAGAAACATCAGAAGCCTTTTACAATATTATTTAGGGGTTTATATAAACTTAGATTTGAATATATCTATATATATTTTTGGGAGAGAAAATTTAAATGTGGTTACAAAAAGCAATGCATAACATATACATATTAATTTTAGTATCTTTATCAAAAAGAAAATGAACCATGCTTTCTAACATGAGAACAAAGACTTTATTTTGTTTGTTTTCTAAAGATTTGGAATGAGAAGTTTACTCCTTAAGATTTTTCTCTTCACAAGTAAAACAGTATTGGTAACAAAGAAGTAAAATTTTAAAACAATAATGTAACTTTATTGCACACTACAGCCATCCAGCAATTGGGTGCCGTAATTTACACAATTTATTAGAGAAGATTGAAACAAAATTAGAAGAGTCTCAAAAATAAAAGTTATTTCTACTAATTTTGTGAATGAAACCTGGTGATGAATAACCACTTTGTTTTCATTTCTAAGTAAAGATTTATTTCTTTTTCCTGTAGTATGTTACCATCGCAAATTACAAAACCACAACTGGTATACGAGTCAAGTTATCATATTCAACAACTGATTATATATAATACTGAGCTATTTGAAACCCAGATATTTTCAAAATTATGCTCCACTTGGATATTTGGTGAAGAATTAACTACCATATATGAAATCTGAGGTATCTCCTCTCTCTTTCAGAATGCAGAATATGTCAGCATATCAATATGTTTGGTAGCTGCCATGCAAAGTGATTTGGCCACGTCAAAGTTTATGAAAGTGTACCGCTTATATGAAATGTGAGTTATGAGGTAGGTTACCCACTGAAAGAGCATGCATTCTTTGTAGCTTTATGTTCACATCAGCTCCAAACAGGATTCACAATACAGACCCACACCCCCAGTGAATGTCTCAAACCTAGTCTATGTGACCCACAGCTTATACTCTTTGACTCCTTAAGGTCAACGAATATCAGTAAGTGAAACTCTGCTTAACTCGAAGAGCTGACAGTTCTATCACAAGCTGAAGAGTTGAAAGTCATTAGTTGTCCAAAATTACTAGTCTATAACTCACAAAAAATATTTTGCACATGACTTACTGAAACACTATAGTTTGAAAACTATGAAATATCTTTTTGCAATGCTACAAATAAGAAATATTTGTTTAAATTTGTGTGTGTGTGTGTGTGATAGAGAGAGAGAGAGAGAGAGATGATTATATGCATATATGTACGTGTTTGCAGAGACAAGTAGACAGTATCGGTTATCTTTCTTCATCAAGTTATACCTTGTTTTAATAGACAAGGTATCCCATTGAACTGATGCTTCCTGTCTTGGTTATACTGTCTGGTCACTGGGTCCTGGAATCTGCCTTTTATAATCTTCATGGTGCTGGGTTACTGGTGTGTGCCAGTGTGTCCAGCCTTTGACTTGATGCTAGAGATCTCAAGTCAGATTTTCAAGGTTACATAATAAGCACTTTACCTACTGTACCATCTCCTCACCTCTAAGACATGTTTATATATTATTAAATACCAGAGTGAAAAAAATCAGTTTATTTTCCTATTGTATAAAATATAATTAAACACAAATATGGAAAGTATTTTTTGGGAAATAGTAAGTAATAACATAAATACCATTTTTACTATTTTAAATTCATTTAAGTTTTCTAGACAATATAATTTGTTGATCATATCAATATACTATATATATATAAACAAATGTAAGTTCACATCTATATAGAAATGTAAATCACATCTATGAAAAATACTTAACATTTAAAATGCTGATTTTGACACCAAATTTGAGTCACTGGGTAATAATGATTTCCAAAAAATATTTAGTGACAAGAACTTACAAAAGGTATTTTATATTTTAATAAATTAAAGAATATGTGGAACCCATTCTATAACTTTGTATTCTTAGTTAGAGATCAGCGTTAGAATTTTATGTGAGAAATTGAAGCTCGGAAGGATTGATATTAAGCCAAAGGGACAGATTTCAGAAGCTAGGCCCAAAACTTGATCTTACCTCTTCTGACTCTATGATTCCTATACTACTCCAGCATTCAATTCTAGAAAGATTTTTAAATTTTGAATAAATATCTCATTTTGAAAAGAAGCTAAAATGTCACTGAATATGAAGACATTGAATATCACTTCTTTCTTACTTTGTTTGATGGAGTATTCAAAATTTATTTTCCCTTGGATATCCCTGACAATAACACTACTTTAAAATGGTCTTGAGTTTTTAAATAGTCATTGCAAAATATAAAAATAAAGTTGAAGAGCAAGACATAACTGTACTTAAAACATGCATCAATTCAGAGAAAGAAATTCAACAAATGAGAGAACTCTAGGAATTCTGAATTTGACAATAAAGCATGTTCTCCTGCATAGTAAATCCCATGTATGGAATATAAGACCTCTGTGCCACAATTATTTTTAACTGTTAGGAAATAATGAAGATGTAAGAAGACATTAAATGTATAGTAAAATAAAAGATTAATACATAAAGGGATATGCTAGCTGCCATGGAAAACAGGGAATACTGATTTCTGGAAGAAATGGATGAGTGCATGCTCCTACTCAGGTAGCTGATTAGTCCTAGTGGCCACTTTCATTCAGTGATTCTTAATATAACTATGTAATAAATACCTGTCATTCAGGAAAAGGCTATGGAGAAGTGTTGATTTGAGTTCTAAGCTGTATTATGTATTAACAGTATGTATGAAGTTATACAATTTCTTAATTATTTTCCCACTAATAATAAAGTGAAGGGAACAATCTTGATATTCTCATAACATTATAATTAGTGAGAATATGGTAACAACTAAATAATGGTTCTAAATGGTAACTTTCTATGCATATTGAGAATAACATGAAGCGCTGAGTGTTGATTAGTGGGTAAGGCAAGATAAACAGTATAGTCTTATGGAAGAAGACCACTGAATCACTTTCACTGAGTTTATACCTACTCCAGAAGCCTAAGCAGCATGAGGCTTAAGACTATGTAAAGGCGCTTCTTAATTATTAGAGAACAGTGGGGTATTGCCTTTAGATTGACATTCACCTGACCTCTGAAAGAAGAATGGAAGTGAGATAAAAATACTTTATGCTTAGGGAATAAAGTTGTTCCGTGGAGTTCACACATTTATGTTGTAAACATTTAATTAACAAATATATGAATGAAAACTATATGTGAGTATGTAAACATAAGTTTTATAGAAAATAAATCTTAAATCTGCTTAAGATAATTGTTGGAAAAAATTCATTGTTGAAAAAAAGTTTGAGTGAAAATATTACAGGAATTCCCACATTAAGGCACATAGATGCTTTAGTTTTTTTTACAGAGTTACACTAATATTATGAGGGTTATTAAACTATAATAAACAGGAAAAACTGTCAAAGTATTTATATTTACACATACACATCTAAAGCTCGGGTCCATTTTCAAGGTAAAGCAACACCTTTTTTGCAGATTTTTGAAAAGTATTACTCCAACTACTAATTTAACCTCTCTTTTCACATGTGTTCCTTATATTTACTTGCTATATATGTTTGAAACAATATTATATTATATCTAAGCGCCTGGTTGCTCTCACTTACTTTTGGAGATCCCCCAGTGAAAATCTTGGGAAGTTGTAAAAATCTAAATTGTTCTTCTGTATTATATAAATTGTGTAACTTCTCAATTACAGTTTATCCTATTCACAAGACCCAATGTAAAAATTAAAACTCAAAGAGTTGTTGGTGTTTTCATTTGAAGCAAAATATATAGCTTCTTGCAACCTAAAACCCATCATTTCAGAAATCAGAACATTCAAGTTTGGTGGCATGAAACGATTTGTGCAATAAAAAAAAAAAAAAACCCTCAAGGAACTGATGTATTGACTAGAGCCTTGTTAGTGACAAGGTATACGAACAAACAGATAAAGTAATTAGCTCATTCCCTTACAGAAGTAGTACTGACTCTGCTCATCTCCTCAAGGCCAGCCTTTGTTTCCCCTTGATTTAGAAAATAAGTGACTTTATTCTCTGGGCAACATGCCCAGCCTCAGTGTTTAATCACTGACTCTCAGTGGTTGGCAGCTCTGATTCTCCAGAATGTTCGCAGAGTGATGTTGGCTGTCATGGTGATTAGCCACAGGCATTTAGTTTCCAGGGATTAGATACAGTCCTGGTCTATAATAGGTTTCCTCATCCAAAATGTCAACACTGCCAGTTGGAAACACTGGCTTCTCTAATCCTGGCAAGCTTCTTCCATGTTGCCAGGAATTAGCAAAGAGGGTTGAATATGTTACCTTGCTAATGCCAAGAAAACATGAAACATAGTCTGTGGTGGACTTCAGTGACTTTCCTTGTATGTCTAGAAGGAAAGACTAAAGGTAGCTTGAAGAAAGCACATGTGCACTACCATCCTTTCCTTCTTCTTTCACACATTTTTCTTAGAGGAGAAGATCTGGGCTGTGAAGAGAAGCAACCAAGTGATGAAGTTATTTTAATGAGGAACCCAACAGGATGACAAAGACGCATGCCTTACTAAACCAGTATGGGGAAGGAACAACTTCGTAGTTCTCAAGAAATAATGAATAGCCATATGAGTAAATCCGGTTTCTTGGGCAATCTGATAATAGCTTTATGATGTATGTTAATAATCATGTTATTTATCTTCAATAAATTTGGAAGTACACATTGTGAACACACTTTGGCTCTGCCTTAGTTACTTTTCTATAGTCATGAAAAAAACACCTTGACTGAGGAAACTTATGAAAGAAAGCATTTAATTTGGGTTTTACTGATCCAGAAAGTTAGAGTCCATGACCACCATGTCAGGGAGCACAGCGGCAAGCGGTAACTCATGGCACAGGAGCAGTATCTTAGAGGATACATCTTGAGACACAACCAACCACCAGGCAAAGAGCAAAAGCTAACTGGAATGGGAGTCTTTTGAACCTCAAAGCTTACGCTCGGTTACACACCTCCTTCAAAAAGACTACATCTTCTAATCCTTCCTAAACAGTTCCACCAAGTGGGACTCCGAATTCACATACATGGGTGTCTGGGGCCGGGGGAGCATTCTCAATCAAACCATCTTGGGTTCTATTATGCAATTTAAAGTTAATGTTTTTCTTAAAGGAGTTAGATGGGGTACAGAAAACAGTCTTAAGAGTATTCTCATTTGAACTTAAATATTATTAAAATATTGCTCAATTATGTTTATTGTTGGTGAATACTTTTTTGTGCACTAAAATATTAAGGTTTTGTCTGTATGTGCGAGAGTGTACATGTGTGTGTATATGTGTGTGTGTTGTGTTTCTTACATGTACATTCTTGTGGGCATGTATGGGAATATTACCTGTTGATACCAATTGTTATCAACTAATTAGTCTTTCTCTAATACTTGTCATCTTAATTAAGTTAGAGTCTCTCACTGAACCTGGTGCTAGATAATTGGTGAATGTCTGTCCAGCAAATCCTTGGAATCAGCCTCTCTGTCCTTAGTTCTAGGTTACAGGGGTGCATACAACATCTTTTGCATAGGTGCTTGGGAACCAAATTCAGATCCTCATACGTACATATGAAGCAATTACTCACTGAGAGATCTCCCCAAACCAAACTAGTTAACAGGCAGTTAAATAAAGACTGTTTGCGAGGCCTCTTCTTTTCACTTTTCAAAGTGTACTCTTTTCAAAAACCTAATTGTCAGAGCACGCCTTTAGTCCTCGCACACAGGAGGCAGAGGCAGGTGAATCTCTGTTAGTTCCATGCCAGCCTGGCCTGCACAGTGAGTTCCAGGACAGGCTCCAAAGCTACACAAAGAAACCATGTCTCGAAAAAAACAAAAGACAAAACAAAACAAGAAAAAAATCAAAAGGAATTTTCTTTGACCAATAAATAGAGACATTAAGTAATTTAGTAAAGTTAGTAATGTTAAAAAGATGGAGGTTATAAATGAGTTTCAGAAAGCAGATGTTCTTACTACTTTGGGTGATAAAATTTTGTGATTTCCGTTCTAACTAGTTTACTTCTAATGTATTAAAAAATGATCCTAAGTTTTAAAATGAGCAATGAATAAACCATCAGGTGCATTATTCAACAGAGAGGATTTGGCATACTGAAAATATTTTGTTACTGTGATATATATCCTGGTTTGTTTATCTTTCTAATTTTATATAAACGTAAGTAAAAACATTTTAATACTTAAGTTAATGTATATTCAGCTTCCATTTTAAAAAAAATATAAATAAGCCTAGAAAAATGGAAACTACAATTGGTACCTGTGAATTGAGATCACCTAAAAATTAGAGAAAATTGAGTTGAATTTAATCTTAGATATAGGTTTCATAATTATATTCTTGGTTAAATCCACCAGTAAAATCAGTGCTGTGTTATGCACCACCAACCCAAGTAGGTTTTGATGTACATTGCTGAACTCTTAGATTTTGAAAGTGCAGTGGCCTTTTGGATTTATAATTCAGTGCACAGCAATTATAATAACAGAGCATATTCTTGATTTTCTTCCATTTGAAATCATAAGTGTTTTAAAGTAAGCATACCTGAAACAGTCACATCATCGGGTCCTGTTTGGGATCTCTGTTGGTCTTTCATGGCTAGACTTCTCGTTCTTTCCCCTAATTTTGATACAAGGTCTCATTGTGCTGCCCAGGACATCCTCAAACTCACAACCCTGAGCTTTCTTCTTTGTGGTACAAGGATTATATATGTGTGCCACTGTACACGTATCACCTTTCATTTGGGTGAAGAAAAAGTGTGAACACAAGATGTGGAAGCTTAGGCATTCCTAACAGTGAAACAGGCACCATAACACTAAGTCAAAAATACAGCTTTACGTTCATCACATCCGTTTTTGAGACATGGTCTCACTATGTAGTCCTTGATTGCCAAGAACTCATTGTCTGTTTCAGATTTTCCTCTGTCAAGAAGAGTCCCCTGCCTCTGCCTTCTCAGTGCTGGGATTAATGGCATGCTTTACCACATCTAGCCAACCTTCAATTTTTAATATGTATACAGTAGGTATTGTTTACAGGAAATCAGCTTTCTCTGTTTAAATCTTTTCAAACTATAGCTTGAATACCATACTTGAACTACCAAAATCTACATATTTCAAAACATTACTTTAGACCAGTGGTTCCCAAACTTCCTAATACTGAGACCTTTTAATAGAGTTCTCATGTTGTGGTGCCCTCCAACTATAAAATTATTTTTGTTGCTACTTCATAACTGTAATTTTGTTACAGTTATGAATCATAATGTAGATATCTGCATTTTTCATTGGTTTGAGGTGATCTTTGTGAAAGGGCTGTTCAACACCCTCAGTGGTGTCTCTACCCAGATGTTTAGAACTACTGCTTCAGACATAATGAATATGAAATCTCAAAGATGTCTGTATTTTATAACTGCATTAACTAGTATACATTTTTATAACTGTAAACATTAGTCATAGTATAGTACTTGCTACCAACTTCTTACTTAAAACACTTGTTTCCTCTTATCCATTAAGAAGCAACATCACTTGGGGAGGGCTGTGTTCTAATGTCCTGATTGTGGCTGAGATTCCACCAACCTTACTTCCTACACTAGACTCCTCGTGAGTTTCTACATTAACCATCATCCATTTTAACAAGGAAATTTCTGTAAGATCAGAGAGCTGTAGGGAGGATGGATTTAGAGGTTGCCTTTGTTCTTTCATCAGAATGTGAGGAGTTTTAAACTTTAGGTCTTTGAGCTTCTGAATTAAGGTTTTCTCACCAGATTCACACTACCAGGCAAGTATTTCCTCCTGAAGAGCCGACATTAAACCTGATTACAAGGTTGTTAGTTACTCCCCTTGTGGGAGACCAGCTCCTACATTTATTTACCCTAGGGACTTTTGGGGAATGAGGGATAAGAGAGAGGGGAGAGAAACAGATAGAAACACAGGATAGCCTCAGGTGGGCCTGGATCTTTATCTGCTAGCCCAGAACTTTATTCAAAATAGCTTTTTTTGACAATGCCAAGGGGAGGGCAAACATCCTCCTTCTTGCTAGATACACCCAAGTGTAGACCCTTCCAAACACCTGATACCCAGGACCCTGGCCCAATCATCCTCTTGTGCAGTCCTGCTGGGTAAAGCCACTAGGAAACCTTAGTAGGCTCCAACATCCCCTCCACCCCATAACATTAGTGTTACTATTGTACTCATGCATTTATCTTGACATGAAAGTCTTGCTTGCAGTTCATAGGGCTCACAGAATGGTAAGCTTTTGATAACTTTTCATTCCACAGGCTTACATAGTACCTTCCAGTACTATCAAAGCTAGTCAGTCAGTAAGGAGGAAGATGATTCTTTATCAGTACTAACTTGTATCTGTCCTGTGACTAACCTAGTGGTGTCTTCAGTAATAGGGTCTTATTATCTATCAAGTCCTGATGTGCAACCAAGAGTAATGTGAAAAACCTGTGTTGCTTGAATGGGAACCATCATGGAAGATGGGGTGTAAATATTATAATAAGAGGAAGTCAGAGAGGATCACACTGAAATAGTGCCTTCTGTATATCCTAGGGGCACTATACTAATGTGGCTGCCTGCACAAGATCAATCCAGTTAATGTTCTAGCACAGGTTTAGAATGGGTCCATCATGTGCTCCCCCAAGTAGTTAAGAGCTATGGACAGTTGATTTCTGGGGAAAGGAGAATTAGTTTTCTCTAAGGTTGTGGACCCTGGTAGGTCTACAACATTCTAGTAGATGGTTCCATAACCAGGAGTATATGACCAGCACTAATTAGAATAAATGGTATATAAAAACAATGTATAATTGTTCACTCCTCCTGAGTTTACTTTCCACAACTCCAATCAGAATTTCTCATACCTACCACTACAGTCACCAGGCCCTTGTTCCTTGCTCTCCACAACATTTATTTATGTCCCACATGATTTACTATCAAATTCCTCTCCTGTGCCCTCTCAATCTTCCCAATAGGACCTCATCTTGTTTATCATGGAATTTTGGAGGATAATAATTCTTGATAAATAATAGAGGATGTAGAAATTCTGGTCAAGTAATAATATTTAAAATACTATCACTAAGTTAAAATGAATGTATCAGCAGAACTTTCAGAGAATTAGTTTATTCCCTGACTCCTTTTTGGTTTTGTTGGCTGCCTTTTGACTTATGTGGACATCACTAGATTATTAATCTTGCTAGGTTAATCATCCCCCAGCCTCTCTTTCATAAGAAAGTATATTATTGCACATGGAGCCCACTTGGATAACGCTGGACAATATCCATCTCAGAATCTTTCTTTTCACTGTGATGATCATTTGCATATTAATTGTAAAAACACTTTCTCTACTAACATTGATACTGCCTAGAGGTTAAGATTTGATTTAATTTGGTGTCATGACATAGTCTATCATTTTGATACATTGATAGCCTTCTACTTGCTGCCAACAGTCACTTGTCTTTGCTCATATACTTTTCACTAATTGAAAAAACATATCATTTGGAACTGGAGGATGGCTGAGATATAAAGAGTATATATTGCAACTAGGGCTAGTGTTTGGTTCCTGGCACCCATATCTAGCAACATATTATCACCTACAGCTTCAGTTATAAGGTAACTGAAATCCTCTTCTGAACTCTAGCTACATAAAAAGAAAGCAATGGATGCAAATATTTTAGAGCATATTCAGTTCCTTTATTTATAAATAAAGATGATGTGTGCATATGACATGGGGCTGTATCTTTAGCAAGAAGAAGAAGAATAGAATTGTCCCTTATGTTTGCCTGCTCACTGGTTGGTTATCTTCAGGCTATGATTTTTTTCACTAGAATATAAAATATTACTAAATATTTCAAATATTTTTCAATGTATTTGTGGTAGAGTGAAAACACCCTCGAATGAAAAGAGTGCACATAATTTGACTCAAGGAAAGTCGTTGGATTTTATAGCATTATCATACTGTACTTTTTAATATAGTGTAAAAGATAAAAAAGTATAAATTCATTCTGGAATGTATTTGCCTGTATTTATGATAATGAGAGAAAACAAGAGTATATCTCTGAATCTGCTATATTTATTCATCCTTATGTTTATGATTTGTAAGGGAAACTTTCAATTGTTTTTGCTGAAACAAAAACTTTAGCACCAAACTCATTCTACCTGTAATGAGAACTTTCTATCTTGCAGCTAGTAATGACAGCCCCTGAGACAACTTTTATTTTAAATATAAACATTATATTAAAAAATTAAAATGAGTTTTTTTCACTATTTTTTCAAATGAAACATGAGAAAGAGTTCAAACAATTTGAATTACTCAAACTAAAAGTAAAGCTAACATATAAAAGCAACATAGGATAGTAACAAAAGAGACGTCTTGATGGCAGGGGCATTTCAGGGTTAGGGAGAAACCTGGCACCAGGAAATCCCTCAGGAATCCACAAGGATAACCCCAGCCAAGACTCCTAGCAACAGTGGAGAGGGTGCCTGAACTGGCCATCTCTTGTAATCAGATTGGTAAACACCCTAATTGTCATCAGAGATGCTATATCCAGTAACTGATGGAAGCAGATGCAGAGAGCCATAGCCAAGCCCTGGGCTGAGCTCCAGGAGTCTTGCTGAAAAAAGGGAGGAGGGATTGTATGAGCTAGGGAGGTCATGATGGGGGAAACCACAGGGGTGGCTGACCTGCATTCCTGGGAACTTACAGCCTCTGGACCAACAGTTAGGGATGGACTTAGGCATTCTGCATGCGCGTGACAGTTGTGTAGCTTAGTCTCTTTGTGAGGCTCCTAGAGGTGGGATTAGAACCTGCCCCTGGGGCTTAGCTGGTTTTTGAGAACCTGTTGCCCACGATGGGGTGGATTACCTTGCCCAGCCTTGACACAACGGGCGGAGCTCATTCCTGTCTCAACTTGATATGCCATGTTATGTCCAAGTCCATGGGAGGTTTGCCCCTTTCTGAATGGAGATGGAGGAGGAGTGGAAAGGGAGAGGGGTAGGTAGGAAGCTGGGCAAGAGGGACAGGGGTGACTGGAAAGAGAGGAGGAAGGGAAAACTGTGGTTGGTACATAAGATAAATAAAAAAAAAGTTATTTAAATAAAATAATAAAAATAAATTAAATTTAAAAAAGCAACATGGAAGAGTTCTAAATGTCAGCCCAACAGGTTTACATTTTCAGAGGAATTTCAAAGCACCCAAATAACTACTTATCTCCTAAAAGTTTCATGTCTGTAAAATCACATGTCCTGAATTGACAGTACTCTATTATTATAAGTTTCATTAATTTTCAAAATTTTTTCTTTGAGAATACACTTTGATTTTAGGTATTATTTTGTGGAAAAATGAGTAAGCAAAATAATGTTCTAACTGTGAGGATAAAATACCATTCAGGAAAATACTGTTTTATGTATTTAAAAAAAACACATGATGTTATTGCTCAAGTTAAAAAATTAAGAGATGTTACATAATTAGTTGTCTATATTCTGAGACTCCTGGGGGGTAAATAAAGAATAAGTGAGATAGAGAGATAGACATTGCTTTATACTTTTACTATTCTTGATTATCATCAGTGACTGGCATGGTTATTTAACAAAGAATTTCTAAAAGTTATCGTGTTATTATGGAATTCACTATATAGTAGTTATTTTATAGAATTTATAATTATAGAATGACTACTAAATTAATTTTATAATTGTTAAGAAGACAAAAAATGGTATTTTTTTCTACAGAACTTTGAACAATTGTAGCATTATTGATGGGATTTTTATTCATTATTTTAAAATATAACCTTACTGAAGTTTAAAAATGATGAATTATAGTATGTCAAATAAATAATGCTATTAGACCATCAATTATGACTTTCAACTCACAGCTTAAACTATGGTTTGCATTATCATAATAAAATTCTGAGTTTACATGGCATCAAATAATACAGTACGGCCAGTTGAACAACTTGCCTAACCTTATATAGGCCATAAAAATTTAAAAAAATGAATATAACATTTCTTGATTCAATACCCATTTTGTTCCTGGTAGGCTTTTATTCTAGAGCAGCTTTCTACAATATGCCATCTGTTTTAACTGTTTCTCGCCCACCTGAGAAATAGGTCAAATGGTCAAGTGAGTAGAAAGTCTTCTGCTGCCAACTGGTACTGATGGATATTATTTAACCTGCCCTACAGAAAGACTGAGGTATAAATAAAGAAATCAGACAATGATATCCTAGCACACAATGAAAGTGGAAGACTCTGGAACCATTCTTGCAACAAAAAGGCACTGTGTGTGTGTGCGTGTGTGTGTGTACATATATTTTATATAATATATATGTGTGTAGGTATATGTGTGTATATGTATATATGTATGTATGCATGCATATATGTATGTATGCATTTGTTAGAGACCTATTTATCATTAAGTTCTCACCAAGGTCATAGTGTTTTGAGCAGAATGTTTTATGATGAAACTGTACCAAGTATCTCATTCACTGAAAGAGCTGATATTCTTTCTGGTGTCCTATTACTGATAATTTTGCTTGTATTCAATGAGTGTAAAGGAAACTAGGGTCACTGAGAAATTTACCATCTCTGAGGAAGTGGGCTAGATGAAATCAAATGCAAGCATTATCTAACTATTACATACAAATGGTAGGTTTGGGGAAAGGAATGCGTATTCACACAGCTTCAGACATTACTTTTAGTTTGCTGAGTTGCATATTTCTGTACTACACAATTCAAGATAGTCTAACTCAGATCTTGCAGGTTGACCCTTGGTCCCACTAGCACCCTCCCATTTCAGATGCTAACCATACAAATAAGTTATCACTCTCCTTATGACCAACTGACTGAAGTTACTGTGACCTATTCCTTGGATTAGATGAGTTTGTAATGAGGTTTCACATACATTATAGAAAATATTTGCCATTTTCCTTTAAAGGATATAGTAAACAAAACATTGGGAAAAAAAAGGTAAAAGTGGTATAGAATGAGATTTGGAATGGTCTGCATATAGCAAAGTCTTTCTCTGTGGAGTTTTGTTTTACTTCCCTCTCAACATTTGAATGCATTCACCAACTGTCAACAGCATCAAATTTTAGTCAGAATGAACAAATCATTGGTACTTTGGTAGGTCTCAAGAGAGTATAATTATGAATGAAAAAGGCAGTCTTCAAAGGTTTTATGCCATATAATTCAAATTACATAACATCCCTGAACTAATACAAAAGTCTCTGAAGTAAAGACCTGATAGGTTATTAGAAGATAGAATGATAAAGTGGATGTGGCAATGATAAGGTGATTGAAAGGGGTGCTGAAGAATTGGATGTATTATGAATCAATCACTTCACAAGATAATATGTTGGGGCAAATTACATATATAGCACATGGTATCTTACTGCATTATTTCAATTCCATGTGAAAATAAAATATTTCAAAGTGAAAAAAGTGTTTATGAATTTCATGTGACAATTCATATTGAAAAATAACACAGTCTGAAAGAAAAAAAGATATTTATTTACTTTTAAATTTCTTTGGGAATTTCATGCATTGCATTTAGATCGTCATATTCATCCAGTATTTTATCTTTTCTCACAACCTTTCCTCTGTCTCTACCCAGCCAACTCAGTGTCCTTTTTAAAAATTATCCATTAATTGAGTCTAATTTTTACTGCTCATATATATTTGGAAGTATGCTCTTCTATTGGAGCATGAACAACTTACCAAGGGCTACATTCTCAAAGAAAATTGACTCCCTCTACCAGAAGCCAATTGCCACTAAATGAATGAATAAATAAAAACAGTTGAAACTGGGAAAATATTTGTTATATTTTTAAAAGATAGTATAGGGAGATAATTTTATGCATTTGGAATAAGGTTCAGAAAGAACTATTGACAAGTTAGACTACAATAGAATTAAGAACTTCCTATTGTCTTCTAAACATGAAATGGTCAAGGTAGTAGTGAACTCATAGCATCTATGGTTATCTACATAAGACCAAGTTTCCAGAATATTTGGGGTCCTCACATACTATTTACTAGGGAGCTAGTAGCAGTGATTAGTTGCTGAGGGTGGGAGACTCATTCTTCAAAGTTGTGAAAACTGGTAGTTTTCACGTGCTCTGATATACATCCCCATGCTCTTGTATAGTATATGGACAAAACTAACTGGATGTAGTGGGTTGTACACAATGAGAGAGAAAGAGGGGGAGAGAGAGAGAGAGAGAGAGAGAGAGAGAGAGAGAGAGAGAGAGAGAGAGAGAAAAGAAAGAAGAAAGAAAGAAAGATGCATGAAGTTGAGCAAATGAATGATAAGAGGCCATTGAAGGAGTTGGTCAGAGAAAGTGAGGAATAGATATAATTGTATCTAGTTATATATATATATGAAATTTTTCAAAAATAATGAAAAAGAAGCAATTAATAAACCAAACATAAAAGGAAAATAATCTATATTTGCACTTCATATGCCTTTTGTAGATCAAGATCAATTAATGAGAAAAGTGAGTAAAGAAAAGCAACACAAACTTATTGAAAGAAATATCAAAAGGAAAGAAGGAAATGGGAGGGGTGGGACATTGTTCTCTCTCTCTGTCCTCGCCTTTTTTTTTTTTTAAGTTAAGCATGGGTCATGATTAAGCCTTTTTGGGAAAATTTATACAATTTCTTTAAATCATCGTTTCTGGGTCATTAACAAAGTACCATCATCTAAAGCCCTGAAGCAAAATAATATTGTCTTTTTCAAGAAGATAAGTAAATTAGTGCATGCTTTGGTGCCACATTTGGCATCAAATTCACAAGAATTTTTTTTCAGTAACTGTAATGACCTTAACTACATTACCACTCTGAATCCAAATACCCGGTAAAGTTTGAAGCGTGTGCAGAAGCGGAATGAATTAAAGCAGTGTTTCTTGTGGTTGTGACCCTGTAAAATCAGGATTATGCAAATGAACCATTAGGACGATTCTCTATTTGCCTTGGTATTTTAGGAATCTACACCTTCATTAAACTGAATGAAATCTCAAGGTTACATGGGCTGCACTAATGGTCAATTTGGAATTAAAATAAAAAGGAATATGTTTTACAAAAAATGTAGGCCTAGTTTGAGACTACATATTAATGATAACTAAAAAGATGATCTCATGATAATGATCTATTTCCTAGTATATTATTTTCTCTTCCCATATAATTAAACTGTGTTCATGATTAAAAATAAACTATGCTAGAACACAGTAAAATAAACAACATTCTATAACATTATCTGAATGACAAAGAAGAATATGACTATGTTAATATAATTTACTTTTTATTTGGCTTCAATTAAAATCTCAGGCATAGCCGGGCGGTGGTGGCGCACACCTTTAATCCCAGCACTCAGGAGGCAGAGCCAGGCGGATCTCTGTGAGTTCGAGGCCAGCCTGGGGTACCAAGTGAGTTCCAGGAAAGGTGCAAAGCTACTCAGAGAAACCCTGTCTAGAAAAAAAACAAAAAAAAAAAAAAGAAAAAAAAAACCTCAGGCATATATATAGCCTACATAATGGCTTTGATTAGAAATATATCCCTGGATATTAATCAGATTGAAATTTTTTTTATAAATTTTAATGAGAATTATTAAAAACTAAAGTTTATAGGTTACCAAAATGATTTATAAAACTCAGAAACAATAATACATTTTCATCACTTTTTATTTCAATTGTTCCCTGACATCAATATATTATTTTGCAAATGAGGGGCTACCTCTTATTAAATATAAAATAAAACTGTCCTTAGTTTTGATTTCTTTTTAGGTTTATAATAAATATAAAATGACCTCAAACTTAATAACTGGAGTTTGATCCTGGGCACCCATAAGAAGAGAGAGAGAACCAACTTCTGCAAGTTTTCCTCTGATCATCATATGTGGGATGTAGCATATATACTTACACACTTGTACACATCAGCATGTATACACAAAGACACATACATATTAAATAAATGTAAAACAATTTAAAATACATAATAGAATGCAATATGTTTATTATTCACATCGGATATTCAATCAAACTTCTTTGCTTGGTTTTATATATTAACGTTATTATGTATAATATTAAAACCAAAAAAGCAACATATTAAATATGTGAAAGCTATTGGGTATCTAAATAAAAGCTAGAGAAAGATTATATCATGTGTCTATTTAAATTCTAAACTTAATTCTTTTAATTCTGAGTATGCATAGTTCATTTTTATGGGGAAGAAAATAAGTTAGGATGAAATTTTTATTTGCTTATATATGTGTGTATGGCTGTGTAAGACTAATGGTATTTTAAAGTGGATGTTACTGAAGTTGGATATTACTTTTTAAAGTTTATTCAGTTTATTTGGCTCAACAAATCCCTCAGGTACAATTTGATTCTGCATCATAAAACTGTTTGTTCTGTTTGAATTTGTGAATAAATCACACAGTTCACTATTCTCTAAGGTCCGTTTAGTACATTCATGATGGAGAGAGATTTTTCTAGGAAGATAAAGACGTATTAGGGTCTTATGTTAGCCACAAGGTTTAAACATAACACAGAAATTTACAGCTGCTTTTGTTTTGGAAGCACAGTCAAGCATTAAATGTATACTTAAAAGATATCCAATAGTCACTACAGAGTGGACAACTCAAATCACTCAGAAAAAATGAAGATAAATAGCATTCTACAATGTGCATAAATCAAGCTCTATGTCCCCTATGTTGTTGCTAGGCAACATCCTTGGGCAGTTTAAACATACTTCATGTGATCATACAATTTAATTGTATCAGAACACACACACACACACACACACACACACACACACACACACACTTTCAGGAATGACCAAAACCCGGAGACAATGTATTTGAAAAAATAGTATGATAATAAAGTGTATTTGGACGTACACATGGGTGACATCAAAATAAAATAGTTTTGTTATAAGTTTCATTGTGTTGGTCTATAACAAAAATATGACCTATCATAGACTTTCAATCACCCAGGGTATATTTAAAGATGGAAGCCATTTGTTTTTTGAGATGAATGGAATATTTTTGGGGGATTTACACAACTGTTTGAGATGATTTTTATGACGCCCAAAACAGCTAGAACAAAATGAAATAATATTTTTTCTTGCTACTGGAATATGCAAGAGTACCCACTTTATACAAATAAATATTTATCTTTTTATGCTTTAGACAAGTGAAGCTTTTCTTATTCTAATTCATTTTAGACATTTAGTTCTCTGTTTTCGCCTCAATGATTGAATTTCTCTCTCAAATTCATATAAGCTAAAATCTATTACTGAAACAAAATTTTAGAAAACATACTATAAAGAAGCAAAAAGAATAAATTCTATGTGTACAAATTGCAAAAAATGAATTCAGCAGGTCGTACTTGTATGCACATATATATGCATATATATGTAACAATATAACAAATTATAACATTCATTTATTCTCTTGTTCATTTTTGTTGTCCTCTGAGTCACATATAATTGCTTTTATTTCAGAGGTTGCTAACAAAATGATTTACATTTCTGTACAATCCTAAATAATTGTGTAGAGAAAAGATATTTCTATTTGTAAAATTTTTCTCAGAAGCTGCCAAATATATATGAACATAAAACATGTATATACAATAAGCTGCCATATATATGTATATGTATATATAAACATGTATGTGTGTGTGTGTGTGTGTGTGTGTGTGTGTGTGTGTGCATAATTTCCTAACTGACAGGAAGAAAGGACAAGTGTAGAAGTACAGAAGAGAAGGGCTAAATTTTCTGAAATACCCTGCACATCTAAGAAAGAGTAAATTTAGAGTAAGAAAAAAATTCCACTACGTATTTCTTTATGATCAATTGAATTTTTCTGTAATACTTCTAGAAAGTTATGCTATTTCTAAGAATCAGAAATTTACAATAATAGAAATAATTTAAAAAATTACAAATTTATTTATTAAGCAATAAAATAAATGCATTAAATAAATACCGTTGTTTCTCTTACAGGGATAATAATGATAAAATTGATGCAAATTGATATTCTGCTATACTCATAGATTAGTGCCTAGCCGAACTGTCATTAGAGAGACTTCGTCTAGTAACTGATGGAAACAGATGCAGAGACCCACAGCCAAACAGTAGGCCAAGCTCAGGGAATTCTGCTGAAGAAAGGAAGGAAGGATTGTAAGCACCAGAGGGGTCAAGGACATCACAAGAAAACCCACAGAATTGACTAACCTGGGATCACAGGGTCTCACAGAGACTGAACTGACAACCAGGGAGCCTGCATGGACCGACCTACGCCCTCTGCATATCTGTTACAGTTGTGTAGCTTGGTCTTCTTGTGGGACTCCTAACAGTAGGACCAGGGGCTGTGTCTGACTCTTTTTTGGCTTTTGGGAACCTGTTCCTCATACTGGGCTGCTTTGTTGAACCTTAAGTAAGGTGAAGTGCTTAGCCTTACTACAGCTTACTCTGCCATGTCTTTTGGTTATCCATGGGAGCCTGCTTTCTTCTGACTAGAAATGGAGGAGGAGAGGATTGAAGGGGATGGCAGAGGGGAGGTAGGAGTGGAGGAGAGAGGGAAAACCGCAGTCAGGGTGTAAAATAAATCAATTAATTAAAAAAAAAGTAGTCCATTGTAGCTAGAGTTTTCCTGCCGGGCCCACAGTCAGGACAAATCTCTGCCACCCGCCAGTCTCCAGCTCCCAAGTCCCGCCAGTCTCCGAGCCCACTTATAAAATAAACACACAGACGCTTACATTATTTAAACTGCTTGGCCATTAGCTCAGGCCTATCATTGTCTAGCTCTTACTCTTATATTTAGCCCATTTCTATTAATCTCTACTTTGCCACGTGGCTCGTGGCTTACCGGTACCTTACATCTTCCTTCTCCTGGCCGCGGCTCCAGCCAGTCTCTCCTCTCCCTTCCTGTTCCCTCAATTCTCCTCTCTGTTAGTCCCGCCTATACTTCCTGTCTGGCTACTGGCCAATCACCGCTTTATTGATACAGAGTGATATCCACAGCAGTCCATGGTCAAAATATGAAAAGAATCATAAGTTAATAGATCAAGACTTGAGGTAATAAAAATTGTCATTTATAAATCTCTATGTATGCTGGGCTCTGATGATAGACATGCATAAATATAAATATAAACAATTCAGATAAAGGTGTCTACTAGTGGAATTGGCTCACATAATTACTAAAACTTATGTCCGTGATGGGGGAAGGAAGCTGCAGAGTTGGTGAGGTAAGGTTGGCTGGTGGCTTTCCCTATTTCCCTGTTCTCTCTAAGGCTTTCACCCCTATATTTGGCTCCAGGATTTTATTTAACAAGACCATTTAGAAATTCGTCTACATGTCCGTCCTGCAACAGGCTGGGTGTTGGCTAGAGGCTGAGATGAAAACAGCTTGAGGCAGTTGAAACTTGAAGGCTTGGCCAGAGTGTGGTGTGGGGTTAAAGGACGGCTTAAGGAAAATGAGATTTATTTCAGCTCAGCAGGTTAGAGATTCCAGGTTACCTCCCTTGGTTCTACTGATCCTGTGCTTTGTTGAACAATAGAACATCATGGTGGGGAAATCTTCTGGAAGCAGGGGTGAATCATCTAAAGGTAAATAGGAAGCAGAATGAAAGGAAACACTTGGAAGTACAAATTTAACCTCCAAAGGCTTGCCCAGGGTAGCCTTTTCCTCTGATGAAGCCTCAACTCAGGAAGTTCCACCCACAGCTAAAACAGTGCCACCAGCTAGGGAACAATCCATGAATCCACAATGGGGTGTTTTGTATTCAAATCACAACCCTGGATTTCTTCTCCTAGCTTTGCATTTCTAGGTGTGGGTATGAGGGTTGCATTGAACTGGTTAGATTTAACTGGCTGACCTTTAGCCCCGCTAATCTGGTGAGTATATGTCAAAGGAGAAAAGGGGAAAAGGAAGGACCAGAGGGGAATACTGAAAGAGGAGACATGGCAGGTCCTGCTGGACTATTGAACAGTCTTGAATGGAGGAGTGAGGATTAAGAAAAACTGAATGTACCAGGCTCTTCTGATTCCCCATGGGAGGCCTTACCTTTTCAGAGAAGGGAATGGGGAGTGGGCTGTGGGGTGGGGGATGCTGGGGAGCAGGAGGAAGGAAGGGGGGAATCTGTGATTGGTATGTAAAATGAATAAAAATTTTAATTAAAAGAAGAAATAATAGATATGAAAAAGGGAGAAGTAGACAATGTAAAAGAAAAAGAGACACAGAATAGCATCAGGAGGGCTCTGGGTCAGTATCACAATGTCCCTAAGTTTATTTTGCAGGGCATTTTTATACCCACAGCAAGGGGGGCAGAAGACCTTCCCCTCTCAAGGACACCATGGTTCAAGGTACAAACAATTGTAAACACCTCCTTGGTACTCATGACATCTGTTAACCTTACCTTTGGCCAAACATCCTGTTTATTCAGCCTTCAAGAGCAAAGGGAAGTTTGAACTCTCTGACCTTGAGTCAAGATGGAATCAAATCACAAACTGGAGTCTTTTGTGGGCTCCCACAGAGACAGACTCTTTTTGTTTTTTTTTTTAAACAAATGCCTTTTTAAAAAAATTCTAATTGTCTTTACATCTTGTTTATTTAATAGAATAGCCAGTTTGAACCTCATGTACAAAAATGTCAAGAAAAAATTTCTAAAGAAAATGATTAACACATGTTGCCTTCCCCTATAATATGCTAGGAACTATTTGAATAAACTAGTGAGTTGCTATATACAAAGGGTAACATTAAATTCTGATATATTTTAGTCCTCAAAATTAATTTTTATATTTAAAACTTTGAGGTAAATCATCTTTCATGGGAATGAATTTGAAGCAAAATACAAAGCTGAAGGTTCTGAGAATGGATTTAAATTAGTATTAAACAAACACTCCAATCAGGAGATCATCTGCATTAATCAATATGGTTTTCAGACAAATAGAGTCTTATTTCTTAATTATTCCCCTCACAAATTTAGTGTTTACAATCATGCATGTTCAACAAAACACAGCAAGAAATCCTGGTCTCGTAAGAACAATTTTAAGCCCCAGAGCCGCTTTTCTAAAATGCAGAGCACATATTAGTTACTCCGTATTGACTTAGACAATATATGAGCTGTCAGAAAAACCCATTTTTAAGAACTGTAACAAGATTTTCTAACTGTGAATATTTTAAAACAATCATTAGTTACCTTTTTGAGCTATAATAAATCCCCTTCATGGTGAAGATCTATATTCCTAACCACTGTGTCCTTTTAGGGTTTCCTAACTTGTGTACCTTAATGGCTGGCTGCTCAATAGGAGATTAGGCATCTTGTTACAAGTGTGCTGATTCAGGGTTATTTCATCTTGAACTGAATGGGGAGAATTGCTTGTTAATTCAAGCCACATTCCCCAAAATGACAGTTTCCTAATTTCACCAGTAGAAATAGTAGAATAGTGGAAGTCGTTATTTGAAGCTGCTCCCTCACAACATTACAAATGTTCATTTTATAAACCTCAAACCCCTTCTTTCTGCATAGTGAACATAATCCTCAACACAACTGGAAACTATCTGAACTGAAGCAAGCATTTACCACAATTGTATGGAAATACAGATCTTGGGTTGCTACCGGTGATACTAGGCCAATCCATGGCAGGTAGAAACTTCACAAGAAAGAGGGAGGAGCAAAAGGAATTGATGGGAGGTATGGTAACTATCTGGACTCCAAAGTGATTGTCATTCCTCCTGTTTTTGAAATGTACTTGTACATCAAGTGCTCTTTAACAGTGAGTCATTTCCTCAGTCCAGAAGTACTTTTTATTCAGAGAAAAAATTTGCTATCAGCTAGAGTAGAAAAAGACATGGCATGTATTTTCAGTATAATGAAACTGTGAAATATAAAATCTTACTTCATCTCATGGGCCTCTGGCATAATTGATTCCTTTATGGATCAGAAACTGATTTAAGTCTGAATCAGATTTGTACTGGAGTGGTAGGGTACTTATAAAGACATCTAAAACATGTCTTAGAGAAGAGAAGATAGGTTGACTCTTCAAATAGGCACTGGCTATCCATTTAAAGACTGACAGTACAGTAATATAGTATTTTCAAAAATTCCTAGAGAAACACAAATGTTCCTAACTTTACAATGGAATTAATTCAACATAAACAGACTGTACACTAAATATAACACTAAAGTAAATATAGTTCACTTATTATGTCTTCACCTTATGGTCATGTGGTTGACTAGAAACAGCCTTTTGTACTGTTTTGAAGAATATTGTATTGTGTGTTGATGACTTGTAAATTGGGAAACATCTGTATAGTCATATAAATTCAGATAGAGAAAATATTTATCAGAATTTGGAGCAAGTAGCTGATAAGCTATGACTTGTGGAAATAGAAAAAAAAAAGAGTCCTGTTGACATGACAATCAACATCAATCTTTTTTTTTTTTTTTCAAGTTTTTGACTTTTGGCCCTTTTCATTGAATTTTTTTTCCCTCATATGCTATATTCTGTTACCACTTTCCCTCCCTTTACTCCTCTCAGCTCCATCCCACCTCCCTTCCCATCTGGACCCATTCCCTTTCTGTCTCTTATTAGAAAAGAACAGGCTTCTAAGTGATTACAAAATATAACAAAATGAAATAAAACAAAAACATTATATCAAACTTGTACAAGGCAAATGAACAGAAGGAAAAGAGCTCAAGAATCAGAGACCCAGCTGTCCACTCACTTAGGGGGCCCATGAAAAATACTAAACTGAAAATTATAATATACATTCAGAGGACCTGGTGGTGACCCAGGCAGGCCCTGTCTTTGCTGCTTCAGTCTCTGTGAGTTCATATGAGTTTTTCTCAGCTGATTTAGAGGGCGTTGTTCTCCTAATCTCCCCTGGCTCTTAAGCTCTTCCTACTTCCTCTTCTATAGGGTTTTCACAGGTTTTGAATAAATATACAAAAACAAAGGAAAAGAAGGAAGGAAACCCTGTCTCAAAAAACCAAAAAAAAAAAAAAAAGAGGGATTTTTTTGCCTGGCGTTGGTGGCGCATGCCTTTAATCCCAGCACTCGGGAGGCAGAGGCAGGCGGATCTCTGTGAGTTCGAGGCCAGCCTGGGCTACCAAGTGAGCTCCAGGAAAGGCGCAAAGCTACACAGAGAAACCCTGTCTCGAAAAACCAAAAAAAAAAAAAAAAGATATGACAAGAAATAATATTTTCACTGAGTTAGGTTACATTGTGTTCTGGAAAATATATCTTGTTGCTAATCTGTGGCACCAATTGACATGAAGTTACTTTGAAAACAATTCTTCAGAGTGACAATTAAGGGGATGTCCTAAACCCATAGCCATGAGGGAAATGAAAATCAAAACATCTCTGAGATTCCATCTTACACCTGTTTGAA
Source organism: Peromyscus nudipes (assembly GCA_902168325.1). Lineage (NCBI taxonomy): Eukaryota > Metazoa > Chordata > Mammalia > Rodentia > Cricetidae > Peromyscus > Peromyscus nudipes. The sequence goes on along the minus strand of CABHPH010160053.1, from coordinate 5,546 downwards.
TAGCTAAGATCAAAACACAAACAACAGCTCATGCTAGAGAGGATGTGGAACAAAGGGAACACTCCTCCATTGCTGGTGGAAGTGCAAACTTGTACAGCCACTTTGGAAGTCAGTGTGATGGTTTCTCAGAAAACTCGAATCAATTACCACAAGACCCAGCTTTATCAACCTGGGTCATATACCCAAAGAATGCTTAATCAAACCACAAGGACCCTGGTTTCAGATGTTCTGGACCATTGAACTGTAGGAAAAAGGATAGATCTTCAGGCACCTCCTTCCTGCTCTGTTGTCACAATAAGTGCAGGAAATTACATTCAATAAGACTTCTCATGAACACTCTTTGAGAATCAGTTAGCTTTAAGACCATAGAGGCAAGGAGTTGTACAGACATGGAATTCTTTTCAGTTTTTTTCATAATCTGTTGGTTTTTAACATATATGAAAATAATATGAACAAATGAGCAAGAGCAAAATTTATGCTGCTCAACATTAAAAGAGTAAAGATTCCCATTAAATTCTCCAGTGACCACAGTGGTCTTCAGTGATGGAAGAATGTGGACATATTATGCATGCCTTGATTTCTTCTCCTGCTCTCTCTCCCTCTCTCTCTGCCTTCTCTCCCCCTTTCACACACTCTAGCTCTCACTCCTGCTATTGCTCTTTCTCTCTCCCCTTCCTTTTCTATATTTTTTTTGTTGTTGTGGTGATTGGTAACCAGGGCTAAGTGTGTGCTCAATGACTTATACAAGATCTCCATCTCTGGGCCTTCAGTTGCTAATGTTCCATAAGCTTTGCATACACTGAGCTTAAGTAAAATTTATAAGTATATTGCATATTTAACTGCTGTATAAAACATGTGTAATGGATGATTCTATTTTTATTTATGTAATTGTTTTAAATTTAAACTAATGTGTATATTAAAATAAATGTAGTATATTTAAGCATTTATTTTAACTGTGAATGTGGGTACTCGTACATTCTTTGAGCTCATATGTTTTGACTGTTGAAATTTACATATATTTAGACTATTTTATTTTATTTTTTTATTTTTTTATTTTTTATTTTTTATTTTTATTTTTATTTTACAATACAATTCAACTTTACATATCAGCCATAGATTCCCCCCGTTCTCCCTCCTCCCGTCCTGCC
>CABHPH010160051.1:0-53195 GCA_902168325.1 Peromyscus nudipes | reverse complement strand
AGATGGATGGATGGATGGATGGATGGATGGATGTGTGGGTAGATGGATGGGATGGATGGGTGGATGGATGGATGGATAGGATGGATAGATGGATGGATGGGTGGATGGATGGATGGATGAATGGATGGGTGGATGGATGGGTGGGTAGGATGGATGGATGCACAGATGGATGCATGGATGGCCTGGGGTGTGTCCAGTTATTTTTTCTTCTAAGTGAGACTCTACAATGTTTCCATGGGAACCAAGCAGGTGATATCAGTGTGTGAACTATAATGAAGTCTGTAGATAGGAGGGTGGGGTCCCTAGAAATTAATTTTCTTGAATCTCTAGATTGATCAAGCCGCATGTGTGCCCATATTTTGACAGCTTTTAATTCCAGCTCTTGAGGAAACTATTTCCAGGGGCTCCAATCCTAAACTCCTTTGAAAGGCCACTCTCAGAAAGGAAGGCAGGCCTGGCAGCTGGCAGGTAGCCACATGTCTTTCTCCAGGGGTCTCTGCTTACAGACAATGAGTTCTGCTCACAGTGAGAAAACACAAGTCCAAGGCCATGGAAGAGAGGCTTCCCAGAACCTGGGAACCAGGCATTGCAGGTCCTCCTCCAGTTAGTCTGACTTACTTCATAGTTTAAATGAGGAAAAGAAGTTAAAACAAAAATGTAAGCATGTGGTGTGACTCTAGCAATTCATTTGTTCAGGCAAGAGAAAGAAGTTAAAAGTTTGTAACAAAGCTATGAACCTACGAACATTTCCCAGGAGCGAAGGAACTGCGGCTTTGAAATTCTGCCTTTTATCTTCATGGGAAAAGCAAGTGCTTACAAACTGAAATAAGTTAAGATTCTTTGCGGCAAACTCACAGATCTTGGCTACTGCTTCCTGGAACCTCAAGCTTGCTTGCTGATCCGACAAATGTTCAAACGAAAGGAGAACCATTTGCTATCATTCCTAAGCATCGCTGTATATTTTGCCTTCCCCTGTGACCTGGGTACATTCCTGCCACTAAGAATCTGTTTTCCTGAACTGGAAAAACCACCTGATTCTCATTTTCCTTTTTCATAAATCTAAATTTTCGCAGCGTTTTATCTGAGATGCACAACAGATGGGCAATGAACCAAGAAGAACAAAATGGGAGAGAAGAGAACGCCAAAAGTGTTGGGCGACAACTATGTAAAAGGTGAAATAACTGAGAGATGGGGGAGGGTGCACGGGGGGGGGGGATGCCCCCAATGAAACTGAAAAGATCTGACAACCAACTTGAAATGGAGGTGACATTTTCTTACTAAAACCACAAAAACAGTGGCATTTACCTTTAGTGTTTTCACTTGGCATTTTAGCAATTGCGTTTCCTTGTTCTGCATTAGATATTTCTTTCTACTACCCTTCATATACTTTTTCGTGATAAAGGCAAGTGCATGCACACATGTGCATTCATGCATGGATGCGTGCATGTACGCATGCACATGCACATGCCTGTGTGCATGTGATATTCACACAAGCTTGTGGAGAGGTGCCCTTGCACCTGAGTGCTAAGGCCAGATGAGGAAGCCAGACAACCTGCTCTGTTATTCTTTGTATTATTCCCATGAGACAGAATTTCTTACTGACCTGAAGCATGTCCTCTCAGCTAGATGAGGTGGCCAGCAAACCCTGGGAATCCATCCGCCTCTGTAACTGGGATTATAGATGCATGACTACAGCAGGCTTTTCACTTGGCTTCTGGGATCCTCATACTTATACAGTAAGTACTTTACAACTGAACCACCTCTTCAGCCCCAAAGCAACGCATTTCAGTAGTGTTCACCCCACAAACTCCCATGTTTTTGACCCAACACGGCATTTTACTCCAGAACTCAATGAGACATTCTTTTTTATAAGTTTATTTATTTGTTGGTTTACAGCCTTGCTGCATTTTCCGCTCCCACCTCTCCTCCCAGTCCCTTCCCCCCAGATCCCCCCGTTCCCATCCCCCCAATCCACTCCTCCTCCATTTCTGTTTAGGAAAAGGCACATCTCCCTTGAGTATCAATAAAACATGGCCTACCAAGTTGCAGTAAGACTAAGCACCTCCCCATGTATTGAGGCTGGGCAAGGCAACCCAGTATGAGGAGTAGGGTCCCAAAAGCAAGTAAAAGAGTTGGAGACAACCCCTGTTCTCGCTGTTAGGAATTCCACAAGAGGACCAAGCTCTTTTGAAACTAGCCTTATGAAACGACAGTATGAAAAAAACCATGATACCCTACTCCGAATGTACACCATTCAAACACAGGGAGAGGCACTCAAGTGAAGAGTTGATTGACAGAAGAGTAGTATAAAGTAATACAGAAGACACTTAAATAGGACAATGGTGGTTGTTCTCATGCCTACATGATGCCAGCCAGACTCTTTGAAAGTCACACAGTGAAAGAATTGTCTTCAGACAAGCTGGATATTATTTAATATCTTTTTATGGGTAGTGGTGTCTGTCACATACATGAGAAGAGTCTCATCTCTCATGAGAAAAGCAATGAATAACAATTGGTTTTTCAGTCAAAATGAAAATAATTGCCTCAAAACAATTTCTAAGACATAAGTTGCATTAAAACTTCCAAGAACATTCAGATCTTGTTTGGGTCTGTGGTATTGATTTTTAGGAGGAGTCGTTGCTTTTATGTTAAAAGGATTTTTGATCACAGCTAAAAAGAAATTCACTACATCTTGATTTGGGGTGTGGCTATATAAGAATATCTTGTAGAATTAATAGCAAGAAGTAAGTCAGTAAAGTGGAACTCAAACCCTAGGACAAAGGAACCAGGACAGCTAGTCCATGGCAGTTTCTTCTCTCTGTCTCTCAGGGGAGACTATAGTCCCTTCCCTCGGGCTGTGTGAGCTGCTTTTCTCGTTGCTTCCACAAAACACCTGACAGAAGTAACTTAACGGAAGGAGGCTATATGTTGGCTCACGGTTCCAGACCTGCAGTGCATCCTGGTGGAGAAGGCATGGTAACTGGAGACAGCTCAGTCTGTGACAGTGGGGGTGTGAGGTGACAGCTGAGAGAACGAGAAGTAAGCAGGGCTGGAGTATAACCCTAGTGACTCACCGCCACCAACCAGGCCACACAATCTCCCAAAATAGTGCCACCACCTTTGAACCAAGTGCTTAAAATGCAAATTCTGGGGGCCATTTCACATTCAAGCCATGATAAGAACCCCACTGTCTCTGCTGCTCTAAGCATAGATGATAGAAACGGGCCACCAGCAGAGCTCTTACAACTTCAACTCCCATGTCAGATGGTTGGATGAACTCTCTTTCCAGATGGAGCCAAATTTGTTCAGCATGAGTCACCTGATCCATCCCAGGTCACTCAGCTTCAGGTAGGGAGGCAAATTTTCATAGAACGGTCCAAACAATGCAGGCAAATTACATATATGTATTGTTTCCCCATGACTTAACAATTTGACTCCACAACAACTCCTAAGGGACAAGTGGATAGATGCTCGTTGTACAGTTTGTGGTGGCAAAACACTGCATGTTCACTGATGAGAAAGGAAAATCAGGACCTAGTAGATGCCCATTGCTAACTATCATGCAGAGTTAGACGTGCATTGCTTCACGTGGTCCTGTGGACCATAGTGGTTTTGCCAAACTGGCTTTGCCACATGCTAACAAGTTCAAATGGTTAGACTACAAGTCCTAAGGTGAAGGACTTCAACTGTGCGTTGGATACTCAACAGTTCTTTATTGTAGTAACATGTGAAGAGGTGCCCTAGATCCAAGGTATAGCTGGATGCAATTAAGAGGTGGTTCCAAGAAGGTTCCACATCTTTTTCAGGACTAGTGAGAGTCCTTGAAAGCAGGGGCCAAAACACTTGTGCTAGGGTGCTAGTTACTCAGGCCAGTTGCATGCTCATTCTGGTCAGACCTATAAAATTTTGGCATAAACTGGGGCTCAGTGAAGTCCATCAGGCAGAGGAGGAGCCCTAAAGTTCAACCATCCTATTTCTAGCTATTTAGAAAATAAAACCAGGCATGAAGCTGGCATTCTGTTGGTCAACGGTGATCTTAAATGCACAGTACTTAGTGATGTGGGGGGGGAGACACAAGAAAGAATAAAGAATCTATAAAACAAAACCCAGAGCCATTTGCATAAGTGAGTGTGAACAATATGCAAAAATAGTCAATGATGTTAAAATTGTACAAAAGAGAAACATTTCCTGTAGCAAAGATGATGTGTCAACAATTTAAGAGAAAAACATAACGGAAACAGTTCTGGCACTGACCCAGGACCAACAATAGTTGTGTGTATGAATGTGTGTTCATGTGTGTGTCAGTGTACACGTGTATACAGGTGTGTGAAGGTCAAAAGACAACCTCGGTATTATTCCTCAGGTGCCATGCACTGTTTTTCTTTTCTGTCTTAAGCAGAGTCTCTTAATAGACTGGAGCTCACCAATAGGCTGGACTGGCTCCAGGGATCTGCCTGTCACTGCCTCCCCACAGACGGAATTGCAAGAGTGTTTTTTAAACATAAAACAGGGAGCTAACTCTGGTCTTGCATACAAGGCAAGCACTTTCACCAACTGAGCGCTCTCTCTCTCTCTCTCTCTCTCTCTCTCTCTCTCTCTCTCTCTCTCCAGCCCACAATAATATTTAACTAGTAAATAAAAATTAAGGAGGGTACAGTTTTAGAAGGGCTAGGAAGACAGTTTCAAAGATGTATATGAAGCCCCGTCCATAATCATTTGTATAAGCACTAAATTGTGTTTCTGAAGCAGGAATGAAGGTTGTCCAGAGGAAAGCCCAGATGACCTTTCACTGAGAGCCCTCCTTTGCCACAGGTACATTTTCACTCACCACAGGCTCTTCTTCTCTTTGAACATGATAATGATGCTCAAATACCTTCTTGACATCAAAACTATAAATTACAGCTCGGCGATGCAATATTTCATCATTTTCAAAAAAATCTTATCTATGAGAATTAAGTATTTGCAGAGAAAGTATGTGGGGGAGTAAATGACAAATATTTTAATAAATCAGAGGAGCTTAGAAATGTATCTAATGTTACATGTCACTCATAGGTCTTTAGATTTCTTAAAGCACTGAACATGATCTGTATCCAGTTCAATTCTCATCTGTTTTCTTTTGCTTTTTTTCAGATATTTATGAAATTAGTCAAAGGTGGATTAACACAAAGAAGCATCTTTGACTAATGTGGAACAAGGCCAGCTTCTCATGTTAGAGTACAATTATATACAAATTTTGAAGGATGAATTTTTAGTTATATACCATCTTGTATTTTCAGCTTTCAACTAGCATAAACAGACCAGGATTGCCAGAAGGTGATTTTCTGGGAGAAAAATGCTAGTTGGAAGAACAGCTTGAAACAGGGTCATTCTTAGCCCTGAAATTCTGTGGGCTCTCAGGAACAGAGGAGATTGGATGTGGCTGGAGTTAGGCACCCAGCTGCCAAGAGACATGCAGAAGGTCATCAGTTTAATGATATACAATGTCATGGTGACCCCATCTTGTGTCTCAAGTTCCACAGTTTACAGTTTGGCTGTTACTTGACCCATGGGAATGCATTGAGAACCATTAGTTCACAATGAATGCTTTAATGTTTTAGTTATAAGGTTTTTATAGTTCATCTAGAGAGTTCTTGCAAAGGCCATTCTGTTAATGAAATAGCTCCATACTCAAGAACATGGCTGAACACAGACAACCCTGGGGAGTGAGTAACATCTGGTTTGTTTGTTTGTTTGTGCTTTAAGCCCAGACCTGTCAGCCTTTCCTGTCCGTGCTGTATTATTAACCTTCCAGTCACTAGTGAGACAATCACACATCCAGCACCCATCATCACCAATTCCTCCATGCCTCTTTTCCTCCCCCGACTGGGGTTGTTATTAGGAGAATGTTGAAAATAGCATGACCGCACAGGAGGAAACCAGCAGAGAATGTCACCGTGTTCAGACGGCGATTCTCAGGGCCCCTGTAGCACCGGCCTTTGAATAGTCAGTATTACTCTGGGTGTGGAATCTACACAAGTAACAGATGCTCTTCTCTGCTGTCTCTCTGTTCCTTCACCCGAACTCAAGATTCTGTCTCACGACTCCATGCCAAAGTGAGTCATAGTGAAGGATGGAGGTGCATGATAATCCACAAATATTTTGAAGCAGAAAAATTATACAAAGACCGGGGCTTAAATTGTTATTGCAATGGTCCTTCACTCCAGTTGTAGAATAAACATTATGTGGAAGACATTTTTTCATATGGTTTATCCTAAGCTAATTGAATTATGGTTTCTCAAAAAGCCAGATGCCTCCTCCAGACCTTACCCCATCAATTCCCACATCACATCCATCCCACAGACCCAATGTGACCAGTGTATCTTGTGCTCTGGCCCAGCCCAGTCTGGTGAGTGTGAGCCTCTTAACCCTGCCCTGCCAGCACTCACCCTAATCCTCAAATGGGCTTAAAGACAAAAATTACATGGTCATTTCAATAGATGAAGAAAAAGCCTTTGACAAAATCCAACATGAGTTTACGATTGAAGTCCTAAGAGAGCAGGACTGGAGAGGATATACCTCAACACAATAAAAGCTACATAAGACAAACCTACAGACAGCAGCATCTTACACGGAGAGAAACTCAAAGAAAACGCGTTAAAATCAGGAATGAGCTGGGGCTATCCACGGTCTTCATTCCTTTTCAACACAGTGCTTGAAGCACTGGGTGGGACAATATGGCAAGAGAAGGGTATTAAAGGGATACCAATAGGAAAAGAAGTTAAATCCCTATTTGAAGATTATATGATATTTTATGTAAGAGATTTCAAAAGTTCCACCAGAAAAATTTCTCGGAAAGATCAATAATTTCAGAAATGTGGTAGTATACAAAATCAGCATACAAAACCCAATAGACTTTTGTACACCAACAAGACACACTGAGAATGAGATCATAAACACACCCTCATTCACAATAGCCCCACAGAAAGGAAATATTTAGGATTAAAAATAAGGAAGGAGGTGAAAGACCTCTACCATGAAAACTTTAATCTCTGAAGAAGGAAATTGAGAGACTTTAAAAAATGGAAAGACCTCCCATGCTCACGAATCAGTAGAATTAATATTGCAAAATGAACATCCTACTAAAAACAATCTACAGATGCAATGCAATCTCAATCAAAATTCCCACAATATTCTTCACAGAAATAGGCAAAGGTATCCTCAGACTCACACGGAAACCAAAAAGACCCCAGATAGCCAAAGCAATCCTGCACAAACAGAACAATGCTGGTGGAGTAAACATTCCAGATGTCATGATATATTATAAAACTATAGTAATAAAAACAGTGTAATACTGACACGACACAGATTCGTAGACTAACGGGAAAAAAAGTAGAAGACCTCAACATGAGTACATGTACTTACAGCCTTCTGATCCTTGACAAAGATGTCAAAAACATATATCAGAGAAGAACAGCATCTCCAACAAATGGTGCTGGGGAAACTGGATGTGTACATGTAGAAGAATGAAATTAGATTTGTGTCTATCATCCTGCACAAAAGTTAACTTTGTATGGCTTGAAGACTTCAGTGAAAGACCCGAAAGACTGAAACTGTTAGAAGAAAACACAGGCGATATCCCATAAGACATGGTGTAAGAAAGAACTTTCTGGACAGGACTTCATTTGCCCGAGAATTAAAGGCAACAATTGACAAGTGGGACTTCATAAAACTAGAAGCTTCTGTGCAGCTAAGGAAACAATTGGATGAAGAGGAAACCCACAGGCTAGGAGAGAATCTTTGTCAAGTATACCTCTGTTGGAGCGCTAATATCTAGAATAGAGAAAGAGCTCAAAAAAACCAAAAGATCAAGAAAATAAATAGCCCAGTTAAAAATTAGCTATGGATCTAAATAGGGACTTCTCTAAATACAAAATAAAAAAAAAACATCTAAGAAGTATCTCAAAAAAGTGTTCAACATCCTTGCCAACTCTCTTACTCCAGGTAGAATGACTGAGAGAAATACAAGAAGTGACAATAAATGCTACTGGGAATATGGAGAAAGGAGAACACTCGTAATCTGTTGGTCAGAGTACAAATTGATACAACCACTATGGAAACCAATGTCCAGAATCCTCAAAAGGCTAAAAATAGGTCTACCATATGACTAATCAATACTACTGCTAGGCATATACCCGAAAGACACAGTATCCTCCTACAGAGATACCCGCTCGGCCATGTTCATTGTCACTCTATTCAGAATAGCCGGGATATGGAAGCAGCCTGGATGTATATCAACTGATAAGTGGATAATAAAAATGTTGTGCATCTACACAATGGACTTCTGCTAAGCTGTAAAGGAAAAAATATAATGTCCACAGGTATTTGGTTGGAATTGAGAAATATTACAATGAATGAAATAATGCAGACCCAGAAAGATAAATGCTGAGTGACCTTTCTCATGTGTAGATTCTAGATCCCAATATAGATCTTTAGATTTGAATGTATAACTAGAAGTAATTGCAAAATCCAGGAAAGCAGGAAGGGACCACAGGAGGAGGGGAGAAGGGGCTCTGAAAAATGGGATAGCCGGACCCAGGTGCTATGAATATGGAAGTGGAGTATATGGGGCTAGACTTAATTGGGGAGGGAGAAGGAAGAGTAAAGAGGAAGAAGAGGGGAGAGAAAAGTAACACTAAGGAGGGTTGAAATGGACACAGGGAAACCTAGTATTCTATAAGCTTAATATTAAAACATGCATTATATATATGCATTTTTATGAATTTACCCCACACCAGAAGTCATAAACTAACAAAAACTTCAGTGCCAGGCAAGGGATACCTCCCTTTAAGTTGTTGGTCATGAGGCCCCAAGAAAGACCCCCAAATCATATAGGCTATTGCCATTGCTCTTGGTTGCCATCCAGAACATGAAGGTAAGACCCTATTGTGAAGACACTTATACTCTTGGGTCACAAGATTTGGAGAAACCAAATGGGTACTTTCCTGAAAGCATCCTAGCTGAAGGTTGCCTTTAATAGTGTGAAGAGGCGCTGTGCAAGCTGCCAATGATGCAAAGCTACGAATGGTCCTTCCCAACTATAAAGCCCGAGAACCACAGCAGCTTCAGTACCAGTAATACATCTCCAGGAGTGCAATAGTGACACATGTATCTGGGGGCAAACAACAGCTATCCAATTGGACTTAGTGCCTGCTCTATTGGAGGAAACTCATGCCTGGTACTGTAAACCTACCCAAGAATGATAACTGGGGAGGACATAGGCCCGATAAGAGAACAAGAACCTATTGCTATCGTATCAATAAAGTAATATAGTTTCCAAATGCCTTTTAAAAATTATTTTTTAGTTTTTGAGATTATGATATAATTACATCATTTCTCCCTTCCCTTTCCTCCTTCCAAGCTCTCCTATGCACTTCTCCTTGCTCTCTTTCAAATCCATGGCTTCTTTTGTCATTAATTGTTACATATATGTATAGATGTATGCATATATTCCTAAATACATAAATATAGGCTTCTCTGTCTTAGACCTACAGTGAAGTTCTCACATCTCAACAAAGGAGCTTCTTTTTGTAGTAGAGAGAAACTATTAAAGATATACACAACTGGCCAAAATGCAAAGGATAAGTGACCTTGGGTGTTTTGCCCCGTAAGTGACATCTTTAGCCTTATATGGAAAGATGGTTATGAGCCTGAGGACTGGGTTAGTTGCTGCATGGTTGTGTCTCCTGCATGACAGGCAAGTTGTACCCACGAAGTCTTAACATTGTGGTTGCAGGCAAAAGACCCACAAAGACCACACCAGTCAATACACCAACATGCAAGCAGGAAAATCTCACAGGGCCTCACCCTTAGATGAAAAGCTACAGGCAGGCAATCCATGGCTGCTGAGGGACAGAGAACCAGGGTTTTGCTTCTTGTTTTTAAGGACCGGACCTCAATTCTAAGTAGTCAGGCCTAAACATACATAAATAAAGACAACACTAATTGAACTCAATAGAGTGTGTGTGTGTGTGTGTGTGTGTGTGTACCCAGAAATAATTATAGAAGAGGTTGTGAATTCTAGAGGGTGGTTGGGTGATATGGGAGAAGTTGGAGGTAGGAGAGGGAGGAGGAGAAATGATACAAATGTGGTGTACTCATGTATGAAATCCTCAAGTAAGTAAAAATAAGGTTAAAGCTAAATATGAAACCATAATCCCAGCAATCCTATGGTGAGATGGGACACAGATATTAGAATCTGCAGAAGCTCAGTGGCCAGGGAGCCTGGAATACACAGCATGGAAGAAAACAAGAGACTCTGCCTTAGCAAGTGAAAGAGAGAAGTGGCTGCCAAAAGTTGTTCTCTTGGGCTGGAGAGAGGGTTCAACCATTACAGTTAAGTTTCATAACCAAAGAAGCTGTCCTCTGACCTCCACGTGAGCACCTTGGTACACGCACAGCTCCCCCCTACCCTAATCTCTCTCTGTCTCATACACACATGCACAATAGGAAGAAAAACTGTGGTTCCTCATAGATTTGTTCAGCATCAATTTTTAACGCATTTCCAACAGTGACTCTAATATGCAATGAAGCTTAGAAATCACTGGGGCTGTCATTTCTAAACAAAATGCCATTATTGGAGCTTTAGCTGGGGCCTAAAGTGCTTCAACACAAAGGGATGCTCCAGGGAGGAAGTACATGAACTGAGTTGGAGAAATGCTTTGGGATCTGTTTGGTACCACATGATGTGATAGGATCCTGGTTCCATGAAGGCATAGGATGCCAGCACTATTTCTTAAATTATTTTTGTGTTAAACCAAAAGGAACTGACCAAAGAATGAAAGGGCTGCTCTACACCCTCTGGTGTGTATCTCATGAAAGCCTTTTCTTAGTGATTATGCTCTTGCATGGAATGGCCAACTCCATACCACTGGGCTATTGTGTCTAAAGCTAAAAGAAAAAAAACTTGCAACCTTACAATGCCATACCTCTTCATGCTTGATTTACTCTTCAGGCTTGACCCATGCTGCCACTACTATATTAAATGTTTTCTCTGCAGTCTTATATTTTTAAACGCTTTGAGAAATCTGACATGAAATTGGCCACACAATAGAAAAATTGGGAGGAGCAGACCCCCTACCCCACTCTTTTGTTAGCGTGATTGCTTTTAATTAAGTCAAGTCCAAAATGAAAACCACAGGGGTCTTCTATCACAAGCATCTTTCAAAAATCTCAAAATCACACAGAAACTTGCCTGGAGTCTCTGACACCAGCAACATTTCTGGAGAGTTGAGTTGGGAGTGAGCCATTAGCTCAAGATTAGAGGCTTGTCTTCCCCAAATACCTTCCCCGCCTTCTTTTTTTTTTTTTTTAAAAAATTGTTTAGTTTTTTATTATTTGATAATTCCATACATGTATATAATGAATTTTAGTGCTTTTCTCTCCCTAGTATCCTATCTTATCACCCCTCTTTCTCCCACAGAAATACTTCTTTACTACCCCATGTCACTGTGTGTGTAACCAATAGAGTACAAACAGGGTTGTCTGCATGAGCAAGAGTGGGAGGTTATCTACTGGAGTGTGGGCAACTTGTCTGTCACTGAAGAAAGCGACACCCCTTCCTTGAGCCACCACTGATTAAGAGTCCCTTAAGGAGAGAGCTGGTCCTCATTAACTCTTCCCTTCCATCCTAATGTGTTGGCAGTCACATTCTTTTTGAGGTCTTGTACAGGTAATCACAGCTGCTCTGAGTTCATGAGTGCATGTTATATCTAGGAGATGCTATTTCACAAAAGTCCTCCCCGACTCTGACTCTTACAATCTTTTCCCCTTTCTTCTGTGATCTTCTTCGAGTCTTGAGAAGGGTGTGTGATACAGATGCCCCAGTTAAGGCTGAGCATTCCATAGTCACTTAGCCGCTACACTTTGTCAGATTCTGTGTTAACCACTGCCCACTGCCAAAAGAAGATTCTCTGACAAGGACTGGTATCTGCAGTAGTCTATAAGTATGAAGACACGTGTTTACACTGTATTTTGATATCATGTTCATTTAGAAAAGCAATAGTAGCAGGGGCTATATGAACTCCCTAGCCATGGGTTCTTGGCCGGGTTTACAATATCATGCATGTATTCCTTCCTGTGGAATGGGTTTTAAATCCAATTTTTAAAAGTGGTTAGCTGATACTATAAAATTCATGCCAATATTGCACCAATGGACATATCTTGCCAAAGCTGGTTATGAATGTAGTTCATACTGTTCATAGTAGGGTCAGACTGTTGCTGACTTCTAGCTCTGAGGATACTGTGGAGCACCTTTCAGTGCCATGAAAACTGCCATTTGAGAAGCAGCTTCTAAGTCCGTTCCAGTTTTATTTCTGCATGTCTTGTGAGCAAAGTATGTGGGGTCTTCTGCAATGGGGGTCTTCTCATCAAGTTATGGTGGGTAAGTAAGAGCAAGAGCAATAGCCTGTATTGTTTGTGGGTGTCTCTGGAACATGGAACCTACAAGCAAACTCTTTTTAAATGTACTAGTTTAAAAAATTAATAATAGTTAGCAGGTTTATATATGGCTTTTTCGAACTTCCTGAATGTTAGTGTCCTTCCCCAACCCCTCCTCTGCACTTTCCCCATTCCACTCTCCACTTACACCTTCTCACTCCATTATTCCTCTTTCCAACTCCATGCCACTTGTATTCCTACCACCCACCCTCCCATAAAGTCCTTCTTACACCATCCTCCCCGGTGGCCCCTTTTCTAGCTTCCTGGCTTTTACAGATACTGAGTCAAACCCTGAAATCTAAAGATTCAAAGCTAGTATTTACATATGAGAAAGAACAAACAGCATTTTTCTATCTAAGTCTGAGTTGCCTTGTTTGGTATAATTTTTCCAGGTCCATCCATTTACTTGAAAATTTCATAATTTAATTTTTCTTTACAGTCAAATGAAATTCCATTGTGTATTATGTGTCATATTTTCATTGACTATTAATCAATTGATAGACATTTAGGTTGATTCCATTTCCTAGTTACTGTGAATAGCTCAATAATAAACCTAGACAAGCTATCCATACAGCATCTCTGTAGTAGGATATAAAGTCTTCTGGATATATGCCAGTGGTAACCTTGGTCATATGGTAGATATATGTTTAACTTTTTTAGGCTTCTCCACTCTGATTTTCATTATGATTTCATAAATTTGCACTCTCATCAACAGGGAATAAGGATTCCACTTTCCCTACATCATAGTTAGCATTTGTGTGTGTGTGTGTGTGTGTGTGTGTGTGTGTGTGTGTGTGTCCCTGTCATTCTGCTGATTTTGTAGTGTTTGGACATTCCTTAGTCCTCTTTTCTATAACAAGTGCTGTAGTATCTTCAATTTCTCCTCCTGTAGCCTCTTGGGTCCAAATAATCTTTCTCTTCCATCAAAAATATTCTCTCCAGTGTCTTCTGTAGGGCTGGCTTGGTAGTTAAAATTTCCTTTAGCATACATTTACTATGTTAAGTTTTTCTTTCACCTTTAATTATGATGGATAGTTTTGCTGGGTATATTAAATTGGTTTGGCAATTATGGTCTTTCAGAATTTAAAATAGATCATTAGTAGACCATCTTACTTTAAACGTTTTGACTGAGAATTCAGTAGTTATTCTGATAGGCCTACCCTTAAATGTGACTTGGTCTTTCTTCCTTGCAGCTTTCAATATACTTTCTTTGTTCTGTACGTTCAGTATTTTAACTACACTATGGCATGAACAGTTCCTTTTCTGATTCTATCTGTTGGATGTTCTGCGCAACTCTTGTATCTGAATGAGCTTCAATTTTCTTGTCTTTGGAAGGTGTTTATAGTATTCAGGAGAGACTAGATTGCCATACAGTTGTGGTGATAATTTCCTTGGTTAGACTAGTGTTCCAAGTACCAGGCTCTATCTCTACTCCACCCTGTGGATTGAGTACAGTCTTCAGAAACTGTCACTATTCAATGTTCAACTCACTCTGGTAACAGAGTAACAGGTGACCACAAAAAGACACTTGTTTTAGGAAGTAAATGGGCCATGTGTACCCCAAATATGTTAGTTATTACTACAGTGTGACTATGATTATTATCAGATTGCTATATGGGAAGAAGAGAGAAGCATATATAAGAGCAGGAATAACAAAGGCAAAGGAAAGATGAGCGGGTTAAGAGTAGACTAAGAAAAAGAGGCTAAAATTATGGACTCAGACATCATAAACCAGCTCAGCTTCTGGACTGTAATAGATGTAACAGCAATAGGAAGGAGTAAATAAGCCAGTTGGCCTTTGTTGACTCGAAACAGCCTGTTCTGTGAGCTGAGGAAGGCTGAACAAATGCTACTGCCCAACTTCAGCAGCTATAACCTGCAGCCAGGAGCCTCTGTTTAGAGCTGGTAGGCACTCTTTTCAAGCTTGTGCTTAGATCCTGCTGTTTTCAGTTTCCTCATTGGGCTGCTGATTGTGGTCCAGCAGCAGTGGCTGGGGACCCCTCCTATAAAACCCCTTACAACACAGCTTTTGTAGATTTCCTGGGAGGAGTCTTTCCGCCCAGTTTGCAGTCAGCTGCTAGCCTCTCAGATTTTGCAGGTGCAGCAGCCACTATGCTGCTTGCTCTCAGTCTCAGCAGCAACTCCAGATCCCAGTGGGACAGGAAGTTCATTTGGGTGTTGACCAAGTGGCTCCTGGGCACTGAAGCCACAGCTGAGAGTGATGTGGTATTTCTGTTCCCTTTATTGCCTGACTATAATCAGCCACTTGCTCTGACATGGCTCCTGGATCACTGTCTTACCTGAAAGTCCCCCCACTCACTTCTTTTGTAATGAGAATTTTCCAAAATGCTATAACCATAAAATTCACGTAATTGTTCAATTTGTATGAGTTAGGCATTTGCTCTCCCGCCGGTTGCATTTCTGGGCAGTTGGTTGCATTTCTGAGCTTCTTTCTGTCTTATTTCCTTATGCTTCTGTACAGATGATCAACCCACACATACAGTACACACTTTTCCCGGGGGGATGGTGATTAGGGAGATCTTTATGTAATACAAGACCACCATATATTCTCCTAACTGCCAACAATAAAATTAATGAGTGCAGCAGTCACCCACTCTGTGTATGGCAGGCGCTTACTGGCGATGCCATTCCGAGGCAGATACCAGCAGCAGATGAAGTGCAACTGTGGGCCAGAGACGGTCCTTTGTGCTTAAGTGTATTTGTTTAATCCTCACACAAATACACTCTTCTCTTTTCACAAATGAAGAAACTGGCCTTACAGCAGCCAAGTTTCTCAATGAAGGACACACAGCTAGTACTCAGGAGACCCAAAGAATAGAACCCACTTTATTTCACTCCAAAGCTCACTAGCTCTCAGTATCTACTCTGAATCCTATACTGAAACAAAGACTATGTAAAATAAGCAAAAGTAAAGGCAAATTAGTGTTTTGGGTCCTAAATCCTCCCATTGCCCACTACAAAGATACTGGAGTCCCAAGAGATGAGTAGGAATCAAACATTTCGTTATGAAACAGGGTTCCCTGTCTCCTGCTGTAATCATTTTGGATAGATCATTATTTGCTGACTCATACGTGGTGGAATGTTTGACACCCGTGAGACACCAGCATCCCCTCCTAAACTGTGGCAACTAAATCACTGTGAAGATTGTCAAATGTCCTTTTAGGAGTGAAAATCATCCCCAGTTGAGAAGCAGTAATGTAGACCAAAGTGAGACGGGAGCCTTGGCATTGCACAAGGGTGTAGCACAGTTCTACTCTTCCATTGCCCGCAGCTTCCATTGAGAAAGGAGATCCAGGACAAAAGAGCCGGAGCAGGCAGTGAACCACTTGCAATACAAGCTTAAGGAGCCAAGTTTGATGCAGGACCCACATTAAAAGGCTGGGGGTGGCAGCACATGCTTGTAATCCCAGTACCAGGGAGACTGGGGCAGGGATGTTCCAGGGACTCACTGGCCAGTCAGCCAAGCCTAACTAGTCAGCTCCAGGCAAGTATTAAAAAAAAAAAAAAGCAGTGGGGGCCAAAATACAGCTCAGAGGATAAAGATGCTTGCCATGCAAGCCTGATCGATGGCCTGAGTTTGACTCCAGAAACACACTGTAAAGGTGGAAGGGACCACTAACTCCACAAAATGTCCTCTAACCCCTTCATGTACTTTAAGGTGAACACACACACCACACCACACACACACACGCACACACACACACACACACACACACACACACACACACAATTTTTTTAAAAGAAAAAAGTGATTGAGATCCAAATAGAGCAAATCAAATGAAAAGTAAACAAGGAGTTAGGTATGTAGCTCGATAAGCCCCCTATTTAACAGAGACCTTGAGTTCAATCTTAACGCCACTACCAAGACAAAACAAAACAAGGTGAATGCTAGTAGGTGAACAGACAGGTTTAAGAAAGATTCTTCTAGTGGAGATTTGCTTGCCTAGCATGGACACTTGGGGCTGATCACCAGCACTACCTAAGTCAAGCATCCCAGCACTCAGGAGGTAGAGGTAGGAAAGTCTGGAGTTCAATGACATCTTCAGCTACATAGTAAGTCAGAGGCCAGCATGTGCTACATGGGACCCTTCAAATAAATAAATAAATAAATAAATAAATAAATAAATAAATAAATAGATAGATAGATAAATAAATAAATAAATAAATAAATAAATAAATAAATAAATATTCTCCTGCCATGTTTATGCACACTGAGTGGATTAAAGTGCACACCACCTGGAATAGGTTCCAATATGCTAGCTACTTTACAGATGGTCCCTGTCCACATACTTCTGAGAAGCAGTCCACTGGATACCCTCTCACAATAGCTTATGTGGGCCTTGATCTAGATACTGTAAGATGAGTGTGGTAGTCCAAGCTTCATCTTTTAGAGAATAGAAATGGAGGTGCTACCAAAGTCAGCAGAGGTAGAGTTTTTAAGTCAGTAGTCAGCGGTCAGCATGTCAAGTCTTGCTACTTGTTAATGTCTTCCATAGTATAAAAGTCATTTCTGTTCTACAAAATGTCCCCTGTGCCATGTATTCTAAGGACTTTGACCTAACCTTAGGCAAACTGCTGGAGCTCTTAAAAAATAAGCAAAGTCCTCCACAAATGACAGCTCTTGGGGTTTCAGAACATGAATGTGAGGGTTCCAGTGAAAACTGGGGAACTGGGAAGCTCTGTGGAGTGGGTCCATTTGTGCTTCAGCTGTGTTAGCAGAGCAGAATAACCATGGTGCAGATGTAATGAACTTGTTGGTCTTGACACACGGTCTTCTTTTCTCCTCTGGTGTTGATCCCAGTAGAATGAACTGTCACTTTCAATGCTAGTTCAAGGCAATACTTAGGATGAACATAAACCATTTTATTAACAGTTGATAACAAGTAAAGAAGGGGGTGAACAGGAATGCTCTGAGATTCCTAAAGCTTCTCTTTTTTTGAGCAACTCTCTTGGAAACACATGTACAATTCATTTCGTTTCAAACAAGCTACCGTGAGCTCATCAGAATTATGCACAGTCCTAAAAAGCTTCATATCTTGGTCTTTCCAAGGTTCTTTTGCCTCTTGCCGTTACTGGGTATCACAAAGACTTGTGCTCCCTTGGTTGCCATGGTTACAGGATGCTTGAGTTGGCTACAAGCCACAGGAAGCCTAAAAAGAATATTTACATCATGGGAATACTTCCCCTTTGACACTCTAGGGACCAAACTGAATATTGTGCCCCTACTAGGAAGAACTCCAAGGATTTCCTTCAAACGAACAAGAGCCCAGATACAAGCTTGACTCTGTGACCTTTCTCTGCTATGGAGCTGAGAGGCAAAATGAGTTATTTCAGGCAGAAGTGTCTCCTCTGAGCTCAGGACCCCTATGCCCAAGCCAGATTACTCAAAGGATAACCAGAGCTTTCCTCAGATTTATTCAGAGTCCTTCTGATGCTGAGGCCATGTGTGTGTCCCCAACATTTTAACAAATAGGAGGACAATGAAAAAAAAAAGCAGCTCATTCTTCCCCTCCAGCCCTGAGGAATTCTTGTATTAAATAAGTACTCTGGGACTAAAGGACATTGCCTGAATAGCATAACTGAAAACTCACTTCTGACAGGCCCATATCATCCTTAGGTTGTATCAATAGTGGTGCTGTGCCAAGTGCTTACCCTTTGCTTAGTACCGTGGCTAAGCAAGTATGGAAGAAAAAAAAAAGTTTTGTGGGCTACACGCTGCTTTGATAGAGGCATAGACCCGCTGCCTCCCAGAGCCTGACTAGCTCAGTCGGCAGAGCATGAGACTCTTAATCTCAGGGTCGTGGGTCCGTGGGGCTGGGTAGGACCCGAGAAAACATCAGCTACAGTCCTCTATGAATACTCAGTGCACATGTAAACCAGCTAAACCCCAGGATCCACGACGGCCATCTTGACATTGTCAGAAAATGACAGTCTGTGAAATGCAGCTCAGAAACTCAAAAGGAATTTGAAGTAGAGTTAGGCTCTCTCTGTAGCCATGGTTTCCACATCCATGGATTCACTCAACCTCACATCAAAAAAATCCATCTGTACTCAACACGGACAGATGAGGTTTTTTTCTTGCTTTTTTTTTTTGATGTTATTCTCTCAACAATTCATCCTAACAACTATGTGCACAAGGGCTGCCTTTGCTATAAGTAAACAGAGGAGGTTTGATGTGTTTTTAAGAATATATGTAACTTATATGCAAATACCACACCATTTTCTATAAAGAAACAGAACATCTGCAGAGTGTGATAGCTGAAGGAGGTTCAGAACAAGTCCCCTGTCAATCCCATGGGATGCCCAGTCATCCAAACAAAGTGCCAGCGGTGGTGCCCCAAATGGCTTCTCCACTCCCCTCCTCCATCACCTGCAGTCTGTTTCCCATAAAACAAGCAGTATGATCAAAGCCAGGCCATTGTCTTAACATTCGACACAGAAAATTTCATTTTCCTCAGCAAAACCCAGAGTTTTATCTCTACTTCAGTACTCTGGACTGAGACCAATTTCTCACTGACTACATCTCCTCCAGTCTTCTCCCTCCCCTCATGGCAAACCCAGCCCTGCCCTCTGACTGGCACCCTGCATCGGATGCCAACTCACAAGCCAGGCCTTTGGGGGCCAGCTGGGGTAGCCTTCTCCAGCCTTGTCCTCAATTCTCTCTGTCACCTCATGTTCACCCTCATCCCAGTCACATTAAACCTTAACCTTCAGCCTGCTTATTCATTCTGCCAGCTCTGAAGAGTCTATCAGAACCATCCCTTTGTCAGCCCAACTTTCAAGGAGGGCATGTCTGAGGGAGTGGTTGTTAAGCAGAGGGCACAACAGTCCTTGAAATGGACAAGGACTAGGCTGGGATAAGAGCGCTGTTAGGACAGAAGCCCACAGCTCTGAGGGCGATGGGACAAAGCATGGCCATTCTGAGAAACAAGAAGGAAACTTGTTTTCCTATCATTTTAAATGCTGGCTTTTCTTCAATTCGGGAACAAAAATCAAATTTTGCTTTCAATGGCTGTTTGCTATTTTTTAAAAGAATTCAGTGAATTCTTTGTGTTCTGTCCTTGAGCGTAGACCTATCCTGTAGGAAGACGGAGTGGGGTGCATTTCAAGAAAAACACACTTTTCAAGCCTAGGAAGCAAGCCGATAAGCTGTCCTCTAGTAGCCATCTGCATAGGTCTGGCCAGTTTATGCCGAACTCAAGTGGCCTGAAGTCAAGGGTTACACAAATGAAGTACCATCTTGACCAAGACTGAGTCTATCGCTCTAACAAGTGAAGACCTAACTCTGTATGAGGGGGAACATGGACACCCCAGCTTTTCCTGGGAAAGATCAAGTACTGTTTCATGGTCACACAACACACCTTCTCTGGATATTTTGCCAGTTGTTAGGGAGAGATGGAATTGGCTGGGGCGACTCTTTAAAATACATAGGGGGTACCCACACCCACCAAATCACAGCATAAGCAGTTACCTATTTAGAAAAACCTCAGAAGTGGATGAGAGAATTCAGCTTATTTGTTGCCAAATAACATCTATAGATCAGGGTGGTTCACCTTGTTTAAGCAGCTTTGACTTCTCTATGTGCCTTTAAATTAGGAGACATGAGGCCACTATTCACCCAGTTATGGGACAGGGCCTTATGAGGCACTTCACCCCCAGGTGATGACAATTACCGCCCCTCACACAGATGTTTGCATTATAACTTCATTTAGCCAAAAAGCTTATTGAGAATAAAGAACTAAGCTTTGTGTTCACTGGTTAAACTTGCTTTAATAAGGGATTCTTAATAGAGTAAGGCTGTTAGAATTAGGTTAGAGGCTGGGGAGGTGGCTCAGTAGGTGAGAGCATTTCCTGTGAAAGCAAGAAGATTTGAACTCAAACCCCAGCACCCGCATAAAAGCTGGTGTATGCACACAACACATACACTAACACAAAAGATTTGGGCTTGGGTAGAAGCACTGGTAATTAGGAAAAACATGATTAACCTATTGTTTTCAAGATTAAAAAAACTAATTAAAACTTAACCAAACTTTTTCTTCATTTATTTTCTTTTTTATAATTTGTTTTGAGATTATAATATATCATTTCCCTCTTTTTTTCCTCCCTCCAGCTCCTACCATGTGATACCACCACCCCCTGCTCTCTCTCATATCTATGGCCTTTTGTTTTTCTTTAATTGTTGTTATATATATGTGTGTGTGTGTGTGTGTGTGTGTGTGTGTGTGTGTGTGTGTGTGTATTCCTAAACATATAAATACAACCTGCTCAGTCCACAATTCTGCATTTTTATCAGTCGTGTTTTCCTATAATGGTCTTCATCTGTTGCAAACGGAAGTTTCCTTGATTAGGGGCTACCCTTCTCTGTGCGTATAAGGATAAATATTAGAATGCAGTTAGGGACTGTGTTATTAACCACACTCTTTTGACTAGTGGCTGATTGCCAGCTGACCTCAGATGCTGAGATCCAGTAATTCACCCGTGTTACCAGTTACGCAAATCTCAGCCTTACATATTACCATTGTTAAATACAGAGAATGACTTCTTTCTTCCTTTTTTTCTTTTGTTTTGGTTGGATCTTAGTTAATAAACCATAGGTAGCATTTTACCAGACTACAGGTAAAAGAGGCAAAGCCGAGAATCAAATTCAGTCCAGTCTGAGTCCAGCAACCACACTGTATTCTGCTGCTCAGATAAATTAATTCAGTCAGCACTACCTTCGGGGTTCCTTCATATGTAAGTTGGGTCCTGAAGGCAAAGGCTTACTGATGACCAAGATCTCAGATGTGTCCCTAGATTGGAGCCAGTGTTTTCTGATAAAAGACATTAAGAGCATCCTCTTCCAAAATATTCCTGGTCTGCCCTCCTTCAGCGGCCTTTTACTGGAACATGGGGAGAGGAGACTGGATTCAGGGAAAGCCAGAGGGGTACCTACACTCCACAGCTCCCACTTCCCTGATTTACAAAGCTATCTCGCTGGAACAAAATGAAGCCTGCCCCTGTTGAGTTAAGTCCCTGAGTCATGCCCACTTTCCACCTCACCACCTCCCTACCACAGAGACGCGCTGTCAGAGAGCCTCGCTTGAGCCCTGAAAGGCAGTCATGAAGTTTGTTTTCTGCTCCCTTGCACTCACAGCAAGTAAGCCCAAGTGATTTCAGGAAATTCGTCTTGTCACTTGACTCTCTGCTTCCTTTTTCTCGTCAGTGTGTAAAAAGGATCTCAGAAAAGCCACTGTGTATGACCCACCTCTTTCTATATCTTTGCACCAGGAGAAGGTCGGAAGTACATGGTGGTGACTCAAAGGTGCCAAGGCATTCTTGGGGACTGAGCACATCGACTTTAAGATCTGTAAACTAGAGACATTGGGTGAGACGCATAGAAGGCTTTATTTTAATGTATATGAAACTGAATACCTCAAGCCTTAAGACTTATAGGTTCATGCATGTTCCTGAATACATTAAATCCCATATCCAATGTAGCCCAATAAGGAAACTGAAGCATAAAGGTGCCACGACTTGTTTAAATTTACCATTCAAGTTTGTTGTAAATAAAATAAAATGAAATGACGACATCATCCATTAGTTTTCTCAGATGTAAGAAGACAACTGCTTCCTTGCTTTTGTTAGTAAAACACTCTAAACCATTTAGGCACACAAGCATGAATGCACACACGATCATAACTTTGGAACCCCCTAGGCAAAGTACAAGAAACAGTAGCAGAGAAAAGGATCAGAAAAATTTACAGAACAGAAAGCAATCGATTGCTTAAAGTATCTTTTCTCAATAATGACGGCGATTTATTTACGTAGGAAAACAGTTCTGTCTGTATAAGAAATACAACGGTTTATGACTTGCTGTCCCACACGAGGATCACTAGCATCAGTAGACAAACATTTCGAGTTCACCAGTTGTCAGTTACATCCTGCCTTGCATTAGAAAGACTGACTGAGAGGATTAACCTATTTTTCTCTCTAGTCCTGAAGATACAAACACCATTCTTTTTATCTAACGGCTTTGTCATCTCCATTTGTCAAGCACGCTTGGACCTGAGCCACATCTTGACCTTACCAGGGAATAATTCATAGTTAAGTGCTAGTTCAGAGGCAAGGAAAAGAAAGAGAACTCTTGAAATTTGCATGTGATGGTTTTTAAACGTGTCTGCCAATTCTCTGGTGTTCATCTCCTCACAGTGCAGTTTCAATGCGCTCCCCTGGAATACAGCTCGCTTCTATCAAAGAAAACACAGAAAGTGGTGCCATGTGATGTCTGAGCGTAGACTCACAAATGGTGACTGATGCTCTCTGCCTCATGGTCACAGACTCATGGAGTCCTGGTCTACTGTGTCAAAAGTCTGTCTATATACTACAGCCATCATATCGGAACCACATATGGAATCCATACATAGAAGAAGAAGATGCACAAAGAATTACATCCACTTGATCACCTGATCCCGGGCAATAAACACATGGTTGGTAGAGGTTTGGGTCAGCTCCAGCTCAGCCATCATTTGACTACAACTGTTTCAAGCTGCAAGTGCAAACAATCTAGCTGAGCCCATTCAACCCCAAGACTTCATGACTGTTTTATGCCATTAAGTTTGGGAGGATCTGGTATATAGCAGTAACCCTGCTGTGGCAGTTTAATCTCAATCTAAGTGGATTGAGAGTGGCCTAGTAAAGATATCTCTGGGTGTGTCTGCGAGGACATTTCTAGAAACAGTAAGATTGTGAGGGCTCCAACCCAATGTGTGGATCAATCTGTTGATGGATTCATTATTGGGCAGTGGCCAAAGGTAGGGGCCAGAATCTAGTTGGAGGACATAGTTCACTGGTGCTTGTCTCTAGGAGCTATATCCTGCCCTGGCCCCTTCCTTTATTCCATTTTCTCTGCTTCCTGGCTGCCATGATGTTAACTGATCTGCTCTGCGATGCATATCACCACCACATAGACCTCTGAAATGCATGATGTTAACTGACCTGCTCTGCGATGCATATCACCACCACATAGACCTCTGAAATGCATGATATTAACTGACCTGGTCTACCATGCATATCACCACCACATAGACCTCTGAAATGCATGATGTTAACTGACCTGGTCTGCCATGCATATCACCACCACATAGACCTCTGAAATGCATGATATTAACTGACCTGCTCTGCCATGCATATCACTGCCACATAGACCTCTGAAATGTAGAGAAGAAAAAAAAAAAACAAGTAATTCCTCTCTTGAGTTGTCCTGTTAGGCATTTGGTCACAGTGAAGTAAAAGTAAATACTTTTAAATGTATATACTGTTCCAGGAAATAATCCACCTCGTGTACTGCTGGTGGGTTGGCTGCCTAGAGACTGTTCCCTTAGGGGAACACTTGCCCCTCCCCAATTCTACACTTTTTTAGAGTTATCCACTAGGTAACTCAAGATTCTGCTAGCACATGGTGCAGATATGCAGTCCACTGTGGCCAATAAGAACACCCCACCCTGTATACAGTGGTCCAAGGAAAGAGATCCATTACTCAACGTAATCCGAAAATCCCAGTGTACACTGAGTCAAAAGAGATGTAGCCCTTTTCTCTACATTCTTGTTTGTGGCATCATTGCTAAGAGGAGGAACAATGTGATAAGAGAAAGATGGGCACAGAGTCAGAGGTGTGGAAGGCTGTGGATGGAGGGGCTGAGAGACTGGACAAGGTGTGATGTCACCATTTGGGCATACTAAGCCATTGGTCTTTTCAGACACATGAATTATTAATAAGACTTCTTTTATCTCTCTCTAAGCTAGCTTGAGTTTGTTTTCTTTCACTTGCAGAAAGAATTCTGTCTAATTCAATAAATTTTTAAAGGGGGTGCATGAAAATGCCAGAAAAGGATATATAACCTTAGCTTAAAATAAAATTTAAAATTGCAAGTATTTATACAAATGCTACATTCAGTGTAGAAAATATATGCAAATCATGCTTTGATATACATAATATATTTGATTTAAATAAAAACAAAGGAATAAAAAGTGCAAATTGTGGTGTCATGATAAGAACTGAAATTTGATTCAATAGTTACATCACTTTGGGTTGTAAATATTTTCTTAGGTCCAAAACTTGGTAGTTTAAAGCATTTATTATCTGACAGTCTTCAGGCTGGATATCCAAGGGCAACTTGGATGTTTCTCCAAATTTCTTAGGCTACAATCAAGGACTCAGCAGGATGGGGAGGGAAGTCTAGTCTGGCAGGTGCATTGGGTGTAAGCCTTTGGATCTCACTCCACTGTTGGCAAGATTCACACCCCCAATTCTGTAGAGAAGCTTTATTTCCAAACTTGGCATGGACAAAAGGATATACTTGTATTTTGTTTGTTCTCTTTTTCCAGTTTTTTCTAGAATCTTCTTTTTTATTGCTTGAGAATTTCTACATGCCCGTATGTTTTGATTAAATCCACCCTCCATTCACTCCCCAACAATTACTTTCCTATTCCCCATCACTTTTCCCTCCAACTTTTATATGCTTAAAAATAATAACAATAATACACTGAGTCCACTTAACACTGCTTGTATGTGCTTGGGTGTAGGACCATCTACTAGAGAAGGGGCAGACTCTCAGGGGCCATATCCCTAAAGAAAACTGGCTCTTCCTCTCCCAGCAGCCAGCAATAGTCAGCAACTCCTCAGATGGAGCTGAGACTTCATGAGCCCCTTCCTGAGTCCGTGCTGGGATTTGGGCTGGCTTGATCTTGCGTGGGTCTTGTGCATGTAGTTCCAGCCACTGTGAGTTACATGTGCAATGGTGCTGCCATGTCAGGCAAATACTCCTTCTTGCAGACATCCATTCCCTAAAGTTCTTACAATTTTTCTGCACTCTCTTCCATGATGACCCTGGATCCTTGTCAATAGGAAATGTGATACAGTTATTGCATTTAGAGCTGAGCATCCACAGTCTCTTATTCCCTACATGTTGGCCAGTTTGGAGTTTTTGTATTAATTACAATATACTGTAAAAAAGAATTTTCTCCAATGAGTGTTGAGAGGTACACTAATCTACAGGTAGGTAATTGGTTATTATGCTCATTTAGTGGAATAAACATGCTAGGTTCTCCCTTAGGGTCCATGACCCACCCAGTCACGAGTTTTTGTTCCAGTTTATGGTACAAATCATGAGTTCCGTTTTGTAGAACAGGCTATAAATCTAATCAGAAAGTTGTTGCACCAATGGGCATAACTTGACAAGTCAGTCATTACTGTAGCTCCCAGGGTTCACAGTTAATACCTCTGATGACTTTTCTACCCCAGTAGTATGCATAGACCATCCAGCTCTATGAAAGATGGTCAATAGGGATGTAGCTCCCACATTGGCACTAGCTCAATGTTCTATGACTCAAGTATGTTATCCTCAGTAATAGTGTCTTACTATCAAGTTGGGGGTGCTAATAAAGAACAATATCAATAACCTATAATTCTAGTGGGCCACTACAAGACACCATTGACCAACAACTAGCAAAAAAAATGTAACTCATACCAGGCAACGGGCTTTTTATTTAATAGCCTATGGTATCTGGGAGAGGCATTGCTTCCCACCACCACATTATATGATGATTGTATTTAAATCCCTTTTATATATGTATATGTACACATTTCAAGAAATTTTTATAGCAATAGGATTACATGTGGCATTTTTCAAAGCTCTTTAATATAGTTATCCTTCCCTATATTGACTCCTTTACACTGCCCTCTCATCTCTCCCTCATTTAACCCTTCCTAGTTAGTTCCTTTCTCTCTTCCCATCACCAGCATTATTCCACCTTCCCTTGAAATCCACCCTCATGGCCCTCTACTAGTTTTGTGGCATCCATGGGCACTCCAGTTTAAGTACAGATATCCAATGATCCAAAGCTAGCATCCACACAGGAGTAAGAGAGTGTGCTCCTCAGCATTTGGTGCAAGACAAAGGGGAATCCTGAGAAACCAGGTAGACCTGTGGAATGGGAAGAGCAGACCTAGCTGGGGGCACAGAGAAGGAAGTCTCAGAGGAGTTTAATGGGCCTATGGGATGGGAAGGAGGAGGTCTCCTTATGAGTAAATGAAGGGGAAGCAGGACAGGTCAGGTAACCAGGGAAGGGGAGCCCCATAGGAGCCAAGCTGCCTGGTGACAAGGTAATAGAGCCAAGCTGGTTTTTTTGTCACATAGGATTCTCTAAAAGGCAGTTCACAATGTGGCTATAGCCATCTTTACAATGAGTAAATTAAAAAAAAAGAGAGAGAGTAGGTAAAACAGTCTTTTATAACAGAACCCCAGAAGTGACAACCCATCACTACCCTAGTCTCTTCCTGAGAAACAAGCCACTAGGTCCATCCCACTGTCAAAGGAAAGGGTTGCACCAGAGCTGGAGTACCCGGAGGCAGAGGCCACTGAGACCCAGTTCAGAAGCTGTCTAAACAGCCCTCCACAGAGGGTTTCTGCGTGCTCAAAGATCAAATTTAAAGCCACACGTGTCTTACACAGAACAAAATTGATTCTGAAAGAAAATTCTTCTCTGGAAATTAGAGTATTGTTTCCCCAAACCCAAGTAGTACCAAAATGTTACCATAATAGGGAATTATAATGGTCAATCTTGCCAATTTTATCAGATCTGGAATCAACTAGGGAACATACCTCTGCTCCATAAAATCCTGGTTGGCTATTGGAAGCATGTTTCTCTCAGTAAATGAGCGCATAATGCCAAATCTGTGAGGGCTTTTCAGGATTAACTGGAGACTCAGAGTGGGTGACACACTCTGGGAGCGGCCCAGATGAAGGAAGGCCTGAGAGGAAAGCCGCGTTGGCTCGCCTGCATTCTCTCCTTGATGCTGAGTGAGCTGCCCTGTCACTGCTGCTGCTGCTGTTGCAGGAACCACGTCCTTCACGGCCACCAAAACCTTCTTTGGCTTTCCAGTGCAGCCTCAAGACCAGAGGCTCACCAACACCAGATTAGGACTATGGAGCCATCAGGCTTGGTGGATGGAGCAAATACTGGTGGCTTTGGAATGCAGATGGCCATTATAAACCAATCTAATAAATACCCCTTTATAAGGCATATTCATTCTATTGAATCCATTCCTCTAGAGAACCCTGACTAATACAGGGGTTATAAACAGGTGAAAGCTAGTCTGGTTCTTTAAAGTTACATTTGCCTCAGCGGCACACTCTTTTGACTTATCTGATTGGTGAGTAGTTGAGGGGGTGTGAGCAGTGGACAGAGATTATGAAGGTGCTAGGCCTTCTGTAAGCCCCACATGCACCAGCATCAGAACATTTTGAATCATAACACAAAGGATGCAACTTTCTTGGTTTCTTGGTTTGAAGAGCAAATGTCCTAGAACCCAGGTCCCATTCAAGTCAGGGAGACCACGCTCCCCTGCATCTGCCAGGAGTGTCAGAACACACAGGTGTGTAGGTGTGGCAGAGTGGGTGAAGATGTAGAGTTCAGAGCGGATTAATATTGTGGAGAAAGCATGTGGAGTTAAATATTTATTGAAAACACTTGGACCTGTCTGTCTGAACGTTTGGACTTACCTCTTTCTAATCATTAATTGCTCCATAAAATTGAATTTGGCTGTTGTAAGCATGTTCCTCTAAATAAATGAGTGCATAAAGCAAAGCAGCATCATTAGGACAGCTCCTTATTAAGCTTTAAGACTGTCAATGTCTGCATTTGACACAAGGAAAAGAATGAAATTATTTGCATAAAAATTATTAGATGTAGAATTTTTAAAGGAGATTTACACCCCAGGGTGCTTCATTCTAAAAATAGTTTCACTTATTATAGAGATGTATCTACACAAAGAGCAGTTTTATAAACAGTTTAAGTTACTACTTCCCACATGTAAAGGGTGCATTCCCAATTTTGCATATATTGCTATTCATTCTTGAATAAACACTTCCATTTTCCTATCTACATAAAAGGTAGTATTAGATTTCCCCTGGAGAACTAGCAACTAGCTTGAAGGTTTCTTTTGTGTGCAGCTTTCCTATGTAGAAAAGCCAAGGTTGCAGTGGGAAATAGAATAACAACGGGGAATGGTCCCGGCCATAAGAAAATGCTCTCAGCTTGACTCAAGTTGCGTATGTGCCAAGTTCACACAAGAAGACAAAACAAATCACTACCGAATTATTAAGGCAGGATATGTGAGCTAGAGAGAAACAGCATGTGTCAGCAAAGAGTTCTGTTACAAAACTGCTTCCCATCACCAAAATATCAGCATAAGATCTGACACCGTGTGGTTGATTCCGACCTCCAGATTTGTGGTCAACTTTCCTTAACGCTGTTTCTGGCGTTCCCAAGCATCTGAGCCCACAGCATAAGGCTCGTACTTTCTGTAAGAAGTGACTTTAAAATCCATCTCTCCCTCTACTGCTTTCTCCACCAAAAATGAAAGCAAGGATGGAAGGGATGGGTGTCTCCTCTCTGCTGTCTCATTCAGTCTTTCCTAGGAAAGGCAAGTCATGGGGCTGGAAGACTGAACCTGTGGTAGATAACACCTTCGATGCACACCTCCAGGAACGCTAAGGTGCAAACAGTCCTTGGTGCCATTTTGAAGTGGTTTTCCTGGACATTTAATTAACATCTGATAGCATTGTGATACGTTGTCAAAGCTTCCTACCCACCCCTGAGAGCCTCCATGTTTGCCTTTTCTGTGTCCTGCCCCCATGCTTTTGTGGATGGTTAGGTCTGACAGACTGATTAACTTCATGTATGAACACAAATGTGCTTCACTGGTTTTATCCAAAGTACTAGACACTGTAGTTAGTTAGGATCAAAGCCACACCCACCTTCCCTTCTTGGAGGCACACATATGATTTGGAAAGCAGGACTGACTCATCCCCCAGGACTCCACCAAGGTGTCTAGAGCTATGGTCACCCCACCTTCCATTCATCAAGGGAAGTGGCCTGACAGCCAACAACAAAGGTGTCAGAGCCCTAAACTTGCAACCTTATCCCTGTCTCATACTGTAACCATCCTGCCAGAAACAAAATTATACTGAGAAGAGACCTGGGTGTGTCTCTCTTTGGCTAACTGGTGCAACAACAGTCCGCAAGAAACTGGGATTTCTTCAGGAATCTCACGCTGGGAGAAGAAAAAGGGTGGAGCTTGGTGCCAGGAGGGGAGGAACTTGTCTCTCAGGAGGAGATTTCATGCAGTTTTGACAATTTATCAGACTGCCTTGCAGGAGGGACTGGCACCAAGACAGTGACAGATTATTGGTGATCCACACCTTGACCGACACTACTTACCACGCAGACCTTCTGCCTTCCCTGCAAACCTGAATCTCACCTCAGGAACTCTGAAGATGTACTTAATGTCAGGTCCCAAAGAAACTTGGAACAAGTCTCACTCTACCTATGGCTCCTCCCAGGACTTCTCACCCCACCCCCACCCTGAACCTCTCCTTCCCAGGGGCTGGGCTTAGCTTCCCTTCCCTTCCCCAGCTTTTGATTCTTATGTAACTTAGCCATTTGGACTATGTGCTCTCTTAGTCCCTTGGCCCCCTCTCCCTTCTCTCTTCCCTTCCTCTGTCTCCTCCCCCATCTCTCTTCTCTCATGACCCAGTTTGGTTCAGTCTGGATCCCTCTAGATATGCCTCATATCTGCAATATAACCCTTCTCCTCATCCATACCATGGAGCAGTCATGTCTTCATAAACCTGTTTTGTGAATTTATCTCTATCAGCATGAAGTCAGCCAGCAGGGTAAACTGTGTCTGTGCCTGCCTTTCTCAGCAGGAGACCTAATAGCTCTAGAAGAGAGGCCTGGGGCCTGATTTTGCATATGAAATGAACTGACCAAGTAACTGCAGCCTTGAGGAAAAAGTTGGTTTGCTTGCTCCTGTTAGCATAAAGCTACAGTTAGTCATCAACACCATCAGAGATCTGAGAAGGATAAATTATAACCGGAAGTATAATTCAAATGCCCTATGTATCAATAATATGACAGAGACATACCACTACCACCACAACCCAGGTGGAGTTGACTGTGTTCCATCATCTTTTGGGGGGACCTTAGGGTCACCACTAGGAGCTAGCATTTCTGCCTATCATTTAAGAAGTGAGTAGACCTCTTTACCTCTCTTCCCAGTGTGGCTACATTGAATCATAATTGCCCTTTTTCTGCTTTTCAGTATCACTCATCTGTTTAATTGTCCTGTTGAAGAAGGATGGCCAAGCCTAGCTTATTAGGGCTGCCAGGGTCCAGGCTCTGACAACTCCACTAACAATGTCCTCCCTAGCCTTTCTTTTCTTTATCTCTGGGATGTGGGTCCGACAGTTGCCTCTTTGATGGAGTGCTATGAGGATCAACAGAAGGTCTGTTTGGATGCTTTTAGCAGCATGTGCAGTAGGAGTTTAGGCACCGTAGGCACAAAGTGGGACTCAACGCAATGCAGGAAATGCAATTCATGAATTGGTATTCAGAACACCACGGTACCAAGGTTATAAGGAGAAGGGGTGTGTCCTCAGATTCAGAAGTCAGAAGAGAATAACAAGTGTGGAGCTCTGAGTGAGAACATGTGGGAAGAGAATGCTTGAAGGGCTGTGGTGTAGTGTGGATTTACAAGGTGGCACAAGGCCTGAGGCACTATTAGGAAGGCATGGAGTCCTGAAGAGGAGAGGCCTGGTAAGAGGTCACTGGTACAAGCACTCAAAGGGGATTGTGGAACCTGGTTCATCCTCTTTCCATTGTTCGTTTGCTGGCATAAGGTGAGCACTTTGGCTCTGCTGTGTGCTCCACCCAGGAAGTACAGCTTCATCACAAGCCAACCACTTGTTGATGGGACCCTCCAGAAATGTGAGCCGAGGTAAGCCTTTTCTCTCCACAAGATGATTGCCTGAAGGGCCTGTTAGAACAATAGGAAGCCAACCAACACAGGCAAGTTACTGGGCTTATGTGTGAGAAAAGGAAAGCATAAATGCATGGGCCTATTGAGGTACTTGTTCCCAGTTCTAGGGGTCCGATGAGGCCATGACAAAAAGCCTAGTCTATGTCATAGAAATCTATAAGTACAGTCTTACCCTTTTCCAGATGGCAAAGTAGAGGCCCAATACAGCAAAATGACTTACCCAAGGACACACAACTGACTAATGGTAGAAGTAGTGACCTCATGAATATCTTCTGACAGTACTTTTAATTGTGTTTATTTATTTACTTACTTGTATGCAGGGACGGCAAGGCATACAGCTGCCATGGGACACTTATGAAGGTCAGAGGGCAACTTGTAGGCATTGGTTCCCTTCTTCTACTGTGTGGGTTCTGGTAATTAAAGTTAGATCATTGGGCTGGGTGGCAAGTGCCTGTCCCTACTGAGCCATCTCACCTGACTCCTTTCAAACCCACCAATCAAGTACCTGTTTATCTTCCATTTTATTGTCCAGTACACATTCAAGGCATTGGGACTGCAAAACCACTGTGCACATAAGCCTCAGGTGAAGTTCATACTACTAAGAAAGCAAGCATGTCATCAGTGAGGAGAAGGGGAGACAATTATGATTATGCTAAAATTCCCAATGCATTGAACCATCAAATAGAGCAGACTATCACCGGGTCATCAACCTATGCATAAAACAGAAGGAACCACAGAACACAAGCTGGCTGCAGGCCGGATAGTGAGGGGTGCGAAGCTGGTGGAGAGCAATTTTCCCACCTAAACTAGAACTAAACGGCACTTTCATAGTCTCCGCTTTACTGTTTTGACCCTTACAGTCTTCGGGAGACCTAGGACACAAAGACCTGCATTTCACATCTGTTCCACTTCCTAGCTTTGTGACCTGGGCAAGTTACTTAAACTCTCAGGGCTTCAGAGTCTGCTTCTATAAACAAAAGATAATAGCATCTGACTCGCTGGGTTGTTTTCATGAGACATTAGAGAGAAATCGTTGATGATGTCCAGGAGCATCCCTGACCCATGTTACTTGGCACCTATTCTGAAAATCCAGGTAGGTCCAAAGATACTCATTTTCTGGAAAAACCACAATTATCTGTTCCCCAGCAGGGCTGTCCTAATTGGGCTCTTGGTCTGTTTGGTTTTAATGATTTTTTCCATATTAAATAGAGAGCAAGAAGCTGGTTTAAATTACAGGGTCACTGCAAAAGAACAGGGAAAGTAGATATGACCTATTTTTAAGCAGCCACAGCATAATTGGGAATGCATTCTTTGTCTTGGGAAAGAGCCAGAGCTGTAGGCCTTCCTTGCTCTGTGGGTCACATTAACTAAGGGAGCCACTTTGACAACTGGAAACTCTGGCCTGCTCCTGGAGCTTCACTTTCTCTGACCTTCCTGGGGACCCTCACCAGGAGGCTTGTCTAACACACTTCCAAGAGTTGTTGAGATTTCCTTTTTATAAATCTGGCTCCAAATAAGATCAACATCAATGCCTTTATGACACCATTGACACAACCTCTAATGCCATCTGTCGGTAGGAGATTGAGTTGATCACTTTGCCATCTGTTGGTAGGAGGTTGAGTTGATCGGCTTCTAGCGGAGATGAATTCTGTAACAATTGTGGTAGATTGTTGCCAAAGACAATTAACTCATCATGCAAGAGGTACTAAGAGACTTTTTTCCAGCTGAAAGAAGGTGATCTCAGGCAGTAAGTGAACTCCAGAAGAAAAAAAAAAGTACACCAGTAAAGTAATTGTGTCGTTATGAAAGACAATACATGGATGGAGAGACGGCTCAGTTGGTAAAGTACTTGCCATGCAAACATGAGGATCTGGGTTTGAATTCTCAGAGCCCACGTAAAGCCAGATGTAACAGCACACATCTGTCATCCCAGCACTCCTCTAAGGAGATAGGAGGCTGAAATAGGAGACTCCTCAGATGCTCACAGACCATCAAGCCTGGCATAAGATCCAGTCTCAAACAAGGTGGAAAGCAGAGACCAACATCCAAGTTTGACCCTTGACCTCCACATATATACCGTGGTATATGTGGGAAGGTGCACAACACACACACACACACACACACACAGGTTTAAAAAATTAATATATATTTTTTAGAATTTAAAGACAGTATGGAGGCTTGTACTGTAGCTAGTCAGTAGAATAAACTAGTAAATAAGTAAACAATGACCTGAATGCTTATTCACATTTCTGTCTCCTCTTAACTGATTTCAAAAGCCACTGTAGAAGACACATGCATTTAACGTACTACTATGAGCCTAAGACGTAGAGTATTTGACAATGTTAGCACAAAATATTTGACAATTCAGGACAAAAGTCAGAGCAGAGTTGTATCAGAGGAAGGAAAAGACACTGACTAGTGACCCAAGCCCATAGAAACAAATGAAAAGGCAGAAGAGGCAAACTGGAATGTTAGTGATAGATGGATGGATAGATAGATAGATAGATAGATAGATAGATAGATAGATAGATAGATAGATAGATAGATAGATAGATAAACTATAAACCTACACTTACTCTCCTTTCTCCCCCCAGCCAACAGGGCTTCTAATATAATAAACGTCGATTGAATCTCAATCTCATTCCTCTACAATGATGAGTATCGAAATCGCTGGCCTGGCCCAGGGCTCTCTGCAGTCTAACAATAAAACCAGAAAAACTTAAATTTCAGGTAGGAGAGATGGCTCAACCAACGCCTGCTACACCATCATGAAGACCTAAGTTCAATCCTCAGCACCTATGTAAAATGTGGGGTCTGCTTGTAAGGGTATGGGGGCGGGGTGGACAGTCAATCAGCAAGCTTCAGGTTCAGTGAGAGACTGTGTCCCAAAAAATGAGCTGGAGAGCAATTGAGAAAGATACTCAACATTAACCTCCATCCTCTATGTGGACATGTACATATGTATATACATCTTGTACACACGAACACACACACACATACGAGAGAGAGAGAGAGAGAGAGAGAGAGAGAGAGAGAGAGAGAGAGAGAAAGCTATGTTTCTTTGGTAAAAAAGAAAATGGAGGTGGTGGTAGAGGGACAGCCAGAGCCTCACTTGTTTGGCAGTTATAATTACTTTTCCATAATCAAAGGATTCTTAAGACCATTGGAAGAGCCATAGTTGACACAAATACCATGAATTGACATACAACCCACAGGCGAAGGAAAGGTCCTACTGTGCCCCCATAAAAAGTTATCAAAATCATCTCTCTTGAATCTTACTCACTGCTTCATTCTGCCATGGAAACACTAACCAGACCTCACCCTGCTTAGCTTCTGAGATCAGATGCATCCAGGGTGATATGGCCAAAGACTTCACTACTCCGTTCTCGGTGTCTGGCTTTTGTTTGGGAAATTTGGGGTGGAGGTTGTTCGTTTGGTTTTTCTGAAGACAGCTTCATTTTCTGCTTGTTTGGGGCTGCTGCTTACTGAAACAGGTTACCTAGAGAAATGCCAGTTAATGTACAGACTTTGAACTTGCACTCCCTTACGAGATTAGGACTTTAACTAGGGGGTCCTCAATATGGCACCATTGCCCCGGTGATCAGCCAATCACCTGGTGAAAATTGATTACACTGAACCACTTCCACATGGAAGGCACAGCATTTGGTGCTGAAATTGCCACTTGTTTGGAATGCTCGTTCTCCTTCCCTGTGTGCAATGCTTTCTAGCAAAACTTTGATCTAGGAACTTACAAAATGTTTATCCATCTTCATGGCATCTCATATAGTCCAAGTACAGTTGTGAGTAGCATAGAACTCACTGATTTG
The DNA here is from genome assembly GCA_902168325.1 of Peromyscus nudipes. Taxonomy (NCBI): domain Eukaryota; kingdom Metazoa; phylum Chordata; class Mammalia; order Rodentia; family Cricetidae; genus Peromyscus; species Peromyscus nudipes. Next base: position 18,014 of record CABHPH010160051.1, on the reverse strand, counting down.
ACTATATTCTTCACCATCCTGAAGCAAATATTTTTTATAAATGTATGTTAGTTTTATCAATTTTTATTTATTATTGAGAATTTCATGCATAGACTCAATGAAATATGATGATATTCTCCCCCCTTAGGTCCCCCTCCAAGTCCCCATGTCCGTTCAACACATCATCCTCCCAACTTTATATCATCTTCTTCTATTTTTATAACTCATTAAGTCCAAGTACTACTGCCCATATGTCCATGGGTGTGGGGCCATCCACTAGAGCATGGGAAACACATCAGTGTCAGCACACCATCATTCTCCCTCTCCCCACCACTTTCTCCTGGTAATTGCCCTTCAGTAAGGGCTGGGGCTTGGACAATACCTCCTCAACATACACCAAACCATTGACTGGCTTTCTCTGTGCAGGTCTTATGCATCTAACCACAGCTGCTACAGTGTTTGATGCATCTTTACGGGCCCATAGCACAGATTAGGCTTACCCAATAGCAAATGTTCAATATTTTAAACAAATAACTGAGTAAGTCAAAGAATCTGCCTCATGGCAAATACAGAAGACCACATCTCTAAGTCATATCACATTAGTCTGATCAAGTCTTGATTAGTGGACAGATGCAGGAAATTCCAAAGGAAAAACAGAGAAAGTGACCATTTTCATAAGGAGTCCCTGACCGTGGAGTCAATAACTGCCATAGTACGCTTCTGCTGCCATTTGTTAGTTAAAACCTCAAAGGCAAGGTCTTCATCAGAACACTGAACACTGACTCAGGTTTACTACAGTGTGTCTTGCAGGGCACAGGTGCTAAAGAGCTGTGGAGGTCTGCTTTGAAGAAAATGAGCAGCCCTTAAGATTGCATTGACCTATTGGAACCAGGAAGAGAATAAGAAGCCAGAGCCCCCAAAGCCTTCTGTTGTCCTTTGTTAACTTGCTGGAATCTGACTGTCAGCTGGGTTGCCTATTCTCAGTATTGCTCTGCCTGCCAATTTAGCCTACTTGCTAAACTGGTAGAAACAGAAAGATGAGCAACGCATGTAAAATAATCAGCATTCTATTTCCCTTGGGCTAATTAGAGTCAATTTCTAGAGTTTCAACAGAAGTACTCTTTTAATTATCATTGTAATTAATAATAATAATGACAAGTAACTATCTAGCCAGCAAGGATGAAATCATGTCTTGCTTCATGACACATGCGCCCAGGATTACAGGCTTGACTTTTTAGCTACTTAAGTATCTGGCAGTTCTATGGGGGAATGTGGAGATTAAGGATTTGAGAAATTAGGTTCATAATGAGCAGTACAGTCTTAGAATCTCAGAAGGTCAAGGCCAAAGAAGTCACCTGCACTTAATCTCTTGAACATGGAATTATGTCAAGATATAATATCTAGTTGAGATATAAGATAACTGTAAGGTAGTATTACATCTCTATAAACTTAACCACAAAAATAAAAAAAAAATGTTATCTTTAAAAAGTGTGTATTCCAGAAAATAGATGGCATAGTATTCAAAGGAAAGATTTCTGAAAATGTATTTCTATAATTACAAAGCAACCCCAATCATTTCCCTCTAGGGCTTATGTGTGATTCCCTTATTCTTCCCGTGAAGGTGTTGGATTTGATTCTCTTCTCCTTGAATGTGAACTGGTTTCCTGACTTCCTTTAGCGAACAGAAACAGCAAGTAGCGAATGCATCACAGTTGAAAACCCAAGACTGAAAGATTTTTGTCTTGTTCTTCTAGTGTCCTGCTCAGTCATCATGAGAATAAACTTCAAGCTAATCTATGTCAAATGATAACAGGAGTGCATTATGGGCAACCTAACAGCCTGCTCAGCAGCCAGGCCTATCAGACTTGTATATGGGGCCAGACTAGGCCAGTCAGAACTGAACTAACACACCAGCCTACTACAAACATATGAACAAGTTCAAATGCAATTTGTTGAGCCTAGAACATACCCACAAAACCAACCACCTGACATTTGGAGTCATAAGAAATGACGAACACTGCTATTCTGTGCCAGTGGATTTCAGTGTGGTTTGTTCTATAGTGAGAGATAACTGATATATCTATATACAGAGAAAAATCTAATAATCCTTTTCTATTGTGCTAAAAGGAGCTTATACTGTTTTTTAAATCATAAAGCAGAATGAACACATTAAAAAATACTTAGCCCTTTACAGAAAATAAACATGAGGCCTTGAAGGGGAATGCCCTAATTAGGGTTTCTATTGCTTTGATAAAACATCATGACTAAAAGCAACTTGGTCACAGTGCATCACCAGAAGTCAAGATAGACACTCAAGTGAGGAATCTGGAAGCAGAAACTGAAGCAGAGGCCATGGAGGAATGCTGCTCACTGGCTTGCTGCTCACTGGCTTGCTGCTCACTGGCTTGCTCCTTATGCCTTGTTCAGCCTGCTTTCATATAATGCCAAGGACCACCACCCCAGAGGTGGCACCTCTCTCAGTGAGCTGGGTCCTCCCACACCAATCATCAGTCAAGAAAATGCATCACAGACATGCCACAGGCCAAGCTGGTGGGGGCATTTTCTCAATTGATGTTCCTTCTTCCCAAATGACTCTAGCTTGTGTCAAGTTGGCATAAAACTAGCCAGTACAGAGAATATTGTCAAACTGATTTCAACTCTATCTACAAGTAATAGAAACCTAATTCAAAGATTAATAAAGGAAAATTTACAATAGAATGAAAAAAGTAAAAATTGATATATGTCATGCAGATATGACCATTGTTTTAGTTACTTTTCCAATCACTGTGATAAAAATACCCTGACAAAAGAAAGTTAAGGGCAAAGAGGTTTATTTTGGCTCACTTCTAAGATATAATCCATAATAGTGGGGTAGTCATAGTAACAGGAGCTTGAGGCAATTGGTTACAGTGTATCCATAATCAGGAATCAGAGGGAGATGGATGCCTTCATTCAGTTATTTTCTCTTATAGACTCCACCCAGCCTAGGGAATAGTATCACCTACAGGGGACAAGTCTTGCCACCTCAATTAACCTAATCAAGGTAACACCCCACAAATATGTGCAGAGGCCCATCTTCCAGGCGATTCTAGATCTCATGAAGTTGACAATTGAGATTAGCCATCATAAACACTAATAATATTTTCAAAATGCTTCTAACAAGCCAATTCTTTTTTATATAGTTTTTGATCCCAGAGTGTATTCATGCTAGCCTACATTTAATTGAGTTTTTTTCCTGATTTGGCAGTACACCTTGAACATTACAAGTCATCATTCTCCCCCCAAAATTTACTTACTCCAAACAATATTCTTTTAGGTAAATTTCCATGTTTTCATTTCAGTTGGAGGCTTTGTTTGTATTTCAGTATATTGACTTTGATTATTTGGATAACAGTTCATAAAGTTCTGGGTAACAGGAGGCTTTTTCTTATATTGTTATATTAATGAAACATTTTTTCAGAATCCTGCTGTCTCCATGCATAACACCCTGGATTCATCTCTAGTTAGTGAGCTGTGCCTGTGTTAGTGAAGAAACAAAGGCTCATTTAAGAATAATAGAGTGTATGTATTGATTGGAATATGATCTGCAACTGAACTGTACCTTTTATTCCTTACCATACAAGTAATTTCTACTAACGCCTTCTGGTTCTGCCTCCCTGCCCTCATTGCCTTTAATACCTCCATGCCACTAGAGATAAGAAAGAGAAAAGTCATTATATTATCAACAGAGGACTTCCCAGGGATCTCAAATGGACTTTACACTTCGCAAGAGGACATCTTCCAAAAGCTGCCCAGGAGAGAAGAACAGCCAGCAAGAGCTGGAACAGTGTCTCTATCACATCGGAACATCCTTTGTAGAAGAGCAGAGCATGCTGATCCCTCCTTGGTTTTGCTTAGGAAAAGAATTCTTAAATTCATAGACTTTCAGACTACTTTTAAATTAATTAGTTGACTTATATTAGAAGTTGCCAAGTTTAACTGTGCAGAACAACCCCTTGCATATTTATTAAAAATCTAGATGTCTAGGTCTTACCCCGGAAATATTAAATTGAAATCCAGCAATGGAAAGAGGAAAGAAGCAGCGAGCCTGCATTTGGTGAATCCAACACAACCTATGGGAAGGCAGTCACAGAGGAACTGGAATTAAAACCCTCAAACAATAACTGGTATTTGAGCTGCTTGATTCAATGTCAAGCAAATTGAATAAACTATCCTGGTAGATAAGGTATTTTCTCTTGAAGCTAACTTGCACATTATTACACATTAACGTAAGACACAACCAGGGTTACCATTTTCTTATTTTAGTTCCAAGGAAAGCCAAAGAAATTGACATTTTAGCTGGATTAAATGGTTCTAGGGTTATAAATGAATGCCATTTTGAAAGTATAAATAGGTCAAGGATACTCGCCCACTTTTTACTCCTCAAATTTCTACCTGGATGTGGGGGTATTGTGTTCCCCAAAATATTGTGTATGCTAATAAACTTATCTGGGGTCAGAGAACAGGACAGCCACAATATTAAACATAGAGGTTAGGCAGTGGTAGCATACGCCTTTAATCCTAGCATTCCAGAGACAGAAATCCCTCTAGATCTCTGTGAGTTCAAGGCCACATTGGAAACGGCCAGGCACGGTGATACACACCTTTAATCCCAGAAAGCCACACCTTTAATCCCAGGGAGTGGTGGTAGAAAGCAGAAAGGTATATAAAGCGCGAGGACCAGAAACTAGAGGCATTTGCCCTGGAGAGGCCTTTGGCCTGGAGAAGCCTTTGGCCTGGAGAGGCATGTGGCTGGTTAAGCTTTCAGGCTTCTAGCAGCAGTTCAGCTGAGACCCATTCTGGATGAGGGCTCGGGGCATCCAGTTTGAGGAAACAAGACCAGCTGATGATTCAGTGAGGTGAGATAGCTGTGGCTTATTCTGTCTCTCTGACCTTCCAGTGTTCACCCCAGTAACTGGCCTCAGGTTTGATTTTATTAATAAGAACTTTTAAGACTCATGCTACACCTGGATATCACTTTTCTAGAAAAGAAAAGCAGAAGACACAGCTAATGTCCAGAGACTCATGATGTAATCAGAAAAGCAGAACTTGCTCTAAAGACCAAGAGGCAGAGGCTAAAAGATGCTGCATACTCAACAGCTGCTTGTAAATGGGGGGATTTGGTGAGATTTGGTCTATGAAATTACATTAGCCTTGCAGATGGCAACTCACCTGAAACTGTGTAACTTCTTGTCATCTCTCTTGTGGATATCTGATGGATCCTAGTTAAGTTAACCATACTGTAGATTAATATATTTAGGGAACTTTTTTGAAAGCCTGAATAGGCTATAAACCAATCATTTAGAACTCGCAACATAAAATCCATTTTAAAAAGCAATTACAATTCACCCTCTCCTTCTGCCTGTCCTAAGATAATGCTTCACCTCAGCAGTCCAATTGTGAATTGTCCCAAGGACATCACCTTCCGAATAGTTTGTCATACATGACAGAAAGGCTTTGATGGGGCAGCATCATATCACTATATAATTTTAGAAGGAGATTTTTGTTTTAATGTAATGAAAAATTCAGTTTTTAGAAAATTAACTCTACCAAACACTGCTGTAAATATAAATATATTTTGGATGCAACTTTAGAATATATGCATCACAGAAAAGGTATGAACTTCTGACTTTTGTGCTATCGGGCAGAGAGAATTCCTGTTACCACCTGGGGATAAAAGTTCCAGATCTTTTCCCCAAGTTTATTATATGCACAGACCCACCCAGAGGTATGTACAGTCATACTACATACATACAAATTAAAGGTAACTTTTGTTACACTAAATTAATACACAAGATCATGCTGTATATAACATATGTAATCTGCTTTTTTCACTCTACATGCGAATATTTTTCCTATATAAAAATGTTCATCCATAGGATTACTTTAATGGGTAATTTGAATTCTTTTATATAGGCCTACCATGATTTCTTCAATCAGTCTTCATTGTAAGACATTTAGATTTTTTTCATTAGTTGTTTGCTGCTATATAAGAACATGATGGTGAATATCAAGACAAAATACTTTCCCCAGTACTGGTTAAATTCAGTAAATTTCTTGGTATGGAATTTATGCCTAAGTGTATTCTTGGGACACATACAATACCAAGTGCTTCCTGGCGGGTCCCACACCAAGCCAGAACCATCTGCCTGAGTTCCTTGAAGGAAAGAAATCTCCTCTAAACAATATGTCTCCTGAGATGCCTTGAGTGAGAATGCTAAACTGATCATTGAGCCAAAGGCCTCCTCTACATCCCTAGGAGGGTAGGGAAGTTCAAAGACAGGAGAAAGGCAGTAGACACGATGGGACTGTCTGTTCATTCACTCTATAAGCATACAGTCAGTACTTTCTACGTGCCAGGCATCATGTTAACAATCAATGTTCCCTGTCCAGTGTTTTGACCTTAGAGATGGTCTTCACAGAGGGTGGCACTTGCTGTATGAGGATCATGTTCAGGGTGTCAAAAAACACTGTGGACAAGGTGACAAGCTCTGTGTAAACTGCTGGAAGCCTGGATCGCAGGGGAACTCATCCATGCTCAGCCTAAGGAATAGAAATTGTCCAGGTAAACAAGCAGACAGGCGTGAGATGCCACAGTGAGAGGGGGCAGATAGGTGAGGTCTCAGGAACTGGCTTGAGAGTGGTGTGTTCTGTGAAATGCCAAGGCTCCAATAGAGAAAGCATAGACCACAGCTGCACACAGGACTCTTGGGTGGTCGTGTGGCCTGGTTAAACCTGAAAGACCCCTGTATGCCATGTTCAGGAATGTGGTTCTCATATTGCTGGGCAAGACGCGATTTGGGGACTTTTCGCTTCCAAGGACACACACTCATTTGCTCACACAGTGAAGATTAAACATAATCACAGGTTTGTTAAGACAATTAAGCTGATGTTCCTAGAACATTCATCACAAGGCTTATGCTCTATCATGTCCTTAATAGAAAGGAGATGCTGAAGAAATAAAGTTATTCATAAAAGTTTGTTTTTAAAAACCCAAGTGACCTGCCATACTATTTCTAAGCCAGAATTTTAATGTCTTGTTATATTTAGTTATTTTTCAAATTTTTGCACAAGTACATATTACATATTGAACATGAGCCCATAATTCTCTCACCCCTCTTTTCTTGCTGCTCTCCCTCCCATTAGGCTCCTTTGTCCCTTGAGACCATCTTATTTCTATTTTCATGTCATATATAACATACTATTTTATATCATATATATACATATGTTATATATAAATATATAATCGAAAAACTGCAAATGAAAGGAAACCTGATATTTGTCTTTTATGAGACTGGCTAAGCCTGTATTTTTAACCATCTCTGTAAGAATTCTTTCTATACTATCCATAACAAAAGATGAATCATTATGTAACCTTATAGATCATCTAGACCAGTGGTTCTCAACCTTCCTAATGCTGCGACCTTTTAATACAGTTCCTCACGTGGCGACCCTCAACCATAAAATTGGTTTTGTTGCTACTTCATAACTGTAATTTTACCACTATTATGAATTGTAATGTAAATATCTGTGTTTTCTGATGATCTAAGTGGATCCCTGTGATAGTGTTGTTCAACATCCCTCAAAGGAGTCACAATCCACAGGTTGAGAATCGCTGATCTAAAGGATACATGAAAGAAAAACAAAGCTTAGAAGGGACTTGCCTAGATCCCAAAAGGCAACATGTGAGAAATCATAAATCCAAAAACATATTTTGTGACTTTAAAATGCATTGCTTTCTCCTCTATTCCCTATGCCTGAGCGACAACCCAGGGCCTTGGACATGGCAGGCAAATTCACTACCACAGAACTCTGTTCCTAGTCTTTGCTATTTTCTTTCATCACAGTTTGGCTATGTAAACCAGGCTGGCCTGGAACTTGAAATTTTGCCACCTCTTCCTCTCAGGTACTGGGATTAGAGGTGTGCATGTCCAGGCCCAGATGTCCTTGGTGCTTCATTAACAAGACTACGTGTTGCCTCTGTGTCTCAGTCCATGTTGAGCTACTATAATAAAGCAGCCAAGCCTTTACAAATGAATTAAGATGGAAGCGGGTTTGCTTATAAGTTTGCAGTCTGGACAGGCCAGGATGTCAGCACCTAACATGTCAAAAGCTCACAAAACAAACAGAAGAGTAAGCTGGCCACACACAGGATGCAGCCTCTTTTAGGAAGGCCACAGTCCCTCACACATGAAGACCTGTGGGAGCCTCTTACCGCACCATGCCCTTAATACAACCACAGCAGTATCCCCTGAAGTTGGAGGAGATCCGTTCAAACCATAGCTCTCTACAGCATCCTCTAACGATCTGTCCCGATGGAGCGACATGAAGCCCTTCAAAAAGATGGTCTCTTCAAGGTGGGGGATGGAGCAGTTGATAAAGTGCTTGCTTGGCAAGCAGTAGGACCTAAGTTTGGATCTTTAGAACCTATGAAGATTGGGCATAGTGATGTGAACCTGTTATCCTAGAGGGGAGACAAAAATAGGTGGACACCCCCCCCCAAACTCTTAGTCCTGGACCATGTGGTGAAATTCTATGCCAATGGAAAGACCCTGCATCAAACAAAGGGTAGATGGCACGTGAGGACAGACCTGTTATACACATACACACACACATGCCCACTGTGCACACACATGACCCCCCACACACATACACACACAGAAACAGTCCCTCCAAACCTCCAGAAAAGTCAAGTTAGGAGAAAAGACAGAGTTGGGTTAAGCACTAGCCTGGTGGTAAATAACACCAGTATTACTACCAGTACAGTAGTAATGTTAGCAAACGCTGACTTATACTGAACATTTTCTAGGGGCCCGTCCCTATAATAAGCATTTATGTGAATCATAGCATTGGATAATCCTTGGCTTTAGTGCTATTCTACAGATTAACAAACTGAGAATCTCAGAGGTTACACAACCTGCCCAAGACCACAGGAGCAGCATTATTCCAGGCAAGGCAGCATATACCTGTAATCCATGCAGGCAGGAAGATCATGAGCTCTAAACCAAAGCAGGATAAATATGACACTGTCTCAAACAAACAGACGAACAAAAAAGCCAAGGGACAGAGTCAAGCATTCCTAAGACAGTATTTTTAACCTCTGTGAACACTTTGTTCATTCAATCCAGAGCAAAAGATAAACCCACATGCATCAAAAGCCGTCGCTGGGATGCTGAGATGCAAATGCCCCTGCCACCGAGCCTGACAGTCTGAGTTTGATTCCTGAGATGCAGATAGTGGAAGGTGAGAAGCCACTCCCCCAAGGTGTCCTCTGACTTCTACATGAATGTCATGGCACGTGTGTCCACACACATAGTTGCACATGCATGCACACCACACACACACACACACACACACACACAAATGAATGCCTAACTGCAACTTTAAATTTTAAACCATCAGCTTTAATGCATACTTTTTAATTTCCCAGAAACAATGCCTTCGAACTGCTCCCAGGAATCATGAGCCAGTGAAGGCACCCAGTGACCCTGGCATGTTGCAATCTGTCTCCTGAAGGACCATCTTCCAATGAAAGGCTACATGGGAAAAGAGCTTTTCACTAAGGTGGTAGGCCGATGGGAATGTCTGTGACCTAGAGGTGTGCCTGCAGTTGGTGATGAATGGAAGGTGAGAGCGACTTGTGCTAAATCAGGCTGTCCCCTGCACGCAGAGGAGTGCGGAGCACACCTGCAAGTGAGGGTGATTCACTGAGCCTGCTTGGGCAATCTGTGAAGACTTTATTCCAGACTCACAGCAGGGAAAAACCGACTTAAATCTTGCCTGGGGAGCTCTCCAGGAATGAAATCTATCACATCACCGTGGGGAGAGAAAGAGAGAAATCAGCTCTGCAATTGTGTGCTGTGCCCAGTGAGACTTCCTCGGGATACTTAATGAGCTGCTATCAGCCACAGCTGCACATGCAACTTGCTACTGGCTGTGGGTGGGAGAGAGTCCATGGGCAGCTAGCAGCTTTGAAGGAACAGGAAAGATTGTTGGAGAACAGAAAATGAAAAGGGGGATTGGGAAGTCAGAAAAGTGCCTGCCAAGAAAGCGTGGGGTTCGGAGGTAGGATCCAAGAACCCATGTAAAAAAACCAGATGTGGAGGCATGTTCTTGTGCCCATGGTGCTAGGGCTGGGGGATGGGAAGGAGACAGCTGTGTCCCTGAAACTCATTGGCCGGCCAGGACAAATGGATAAGCTTCAGGTTCAGTGAGGATCCTTGTCTCAAAACCAAGTGGAGCTGTTCAAGTTTGCTTTCTGTTGCAACTCGGAGAAGGACGGGTTTGTTTCAACGTAGAGCTTACAGTCCGTCATGAGGGGAAGTCAGGGCAGCAGCCTGGAGGTAGGAACTGAAACCAAAAGTATGGAGGAATGCTGCTTACTGGCCTGCTCTCCATGGATCACTCAGCTTGCTTTCTTATGCTGGATCACCTACTTAAGGATGGCACTGCCCCCAGTGGTCTGGAGCCTCCCACATCAATCATTAATCATGAAAATGCTGGCAATCAGATAGAGGCATTTTTTCAGTTGAGGCTCCCTCTTCCCGGGTAACACTTGTTTGTGTCAAGTTGACAGAAAACTAACCAGTACAAGAAGATATAGAGGAAGACTTCAGATCTGGACCTCTGGCACACATACACATGCATATATTCATATGCACATACATGCATGTACACACATATATGAACATGCACTCACATGCACTCATATGCACATACACACTAACAAATGCATAAATCACACATACCCACAATATGTACCACAGACAAATAATTTTTTTTTTCAATCTAAACTATTTTTAAAGGAGATGCTGGCTTAAGGACTATATTTGGTCAGGAGTTACAGGAACAGGATTCTAAAAGAGAGAACCCACTGCATCCATCCTCCCTGGGGCAAGGCACTGTATTCCTACTCTGACTGTGAGCTTGCTTTGAGGCCAGTCCTTGCTTTGAGGCCAGAGAAGGGGCTCCAGTAACTGGTATTTGAAGGATAGAGAGCTAGGGACCCTTAGCAACCACCCACCACTTCATCCTCTTCTTCAACCTCTAATTATTATGTGTTAAGCATGCTTCAAAAATCTTTGGAAAATCGAAAAGAAAGCCTTTAAATCTACTAACCAATAAAATTGGCAAAACAGCTTTCCATGTCAAAGGTTATTATTCCTTTTTTATAGATGCAGTTTCAAATACTTTGGGGTTCCTATCAGCTAGGGGACCTAAGTCTGCTTCCACTCTCAAAAGTGACTGTAAAACTGCTATTCATACAGAAAGCCTCATACCTAACAGTGGTTGGCATCCCAGGTTTTACTCTTTGGAATATTTATCACAAGCTACATCCATCTTAATGACGCCCTTTTCACTGATTATCATGCTTTTCCCATTAGACTGAAGCTTCCAGAGAGCAAAGATTTCATAGATCATATTCGCTCAGTCTCACCAGTGCTTAATGTCATGCCTTGCCTGTGGGATGTTTTCATTACACACTACCAAGTGAACAAAATGTTTGCCTTAGATTTCTTAGTCATGAGCTTCTCAGAGGCAAGGTCCGTGGTCTAATCCTAACTTCTATAGTCTCATTCATGGTCTGGTCAATAGTGAAAAAGCAGTTACTGATTGGCAGTATTCAACATGGTTTGTTTTGTTTTGTTTTTGCCAGTGGGGTGTGTGTGTGTGTGTGTCTGTGTGTGTGTCTGTGTGTGTGTGTAAGCCAGAGGACAACATTAGGTTTTACCCTCAAGAATGCTATTGGCCTTCTTTGAGACAGGGTTTCTCATTGGCCAGAAGCTCACCAATTAGGCTAGGCTGGCTGGCCACGAACCCCTGACACAGATGCCCTTGTCTCCACCAATTCCATATTGCTGTGATTATAGGCACATGCCACCTGACAACCATTTTTATGTGGCTTCTGGAGACCAAACTGAGGTCCTCACGATGCTAAGGCAAATGATCTATCCCCCAGACCCTCACATGGTAACTTACAAAGAGAGTTATCTGCTTTGGGGAGCAGTCAGGCCTGAGCTCAACTGCTCATCACCTGTGTGACTGTGACAAAGTTACTTAAACTCTCTATGTAGCCACAGGTTATAGGATCACCGGATGTGACACGACACACACCTTTAATCCCAGCTCTTGAGAAGCAGAGGCAGGCAAATCTCTGTGAGTTCAAGGCCAGCCTGGTCTACAGAGTGAGACCTTGCCCCCCCCCCAAAAAAAATTAAAATAGCACAATTGTTGAGAGAACGAAATGATAAAAATTTCAGCAAATAGTTGTATCATTACAACCATTAAGGCCTTTTTTTCCTGGCTTTGAAGTAAAGGGTAGCCTATAGCAGAAGAGGCAAACAGTACAGGCCTATTGTGTACTTAGTCCAGTGTCCCTGTCCATATGAGTTAAACAAGGGTCACTCTTCTTCTGTATTCATGTTCACCCAGAAGCTCAGAATGTAGGCTGTCTAGAAATGGGGTCTTCACAGTCAAGATGAGTTAAGGGTCTTAACACAATAAATATCTTGGATTTAGCATGTCCTTTATTTGCTGTGGAATAATCTTTTTTGTACACTGTGAAGATGTATCTTTGCCAAGGAACCTTCTTATTGGTTTAATAAAAAGCTAAACAGCCATTAGCTAGGCAAGAGGTATATGCAGGACAGCCAAACACAGAGGACTCTGGGAAGAAGAAAGGTGGGGTCTCCAGGAGTTGCAGAGGGAGAAAGACATGCTGGAGGACAGGGAAAGCCATGAGCCATGTGGCAACACATAGGTGAATAGAAATGGGTTAATTTGAGTTGTAAGAGCAGTTAGAAACAAGTCTAATCTGTCGACCAAGCTTTCATAATTAATAATAAGTCCTCTGTGTGGTTATTTGGAAGCTGACAGGTAGGACAGAAAAATCTGCCTACACCTATTTTTGGAAGCAGAAGGGACACTAAGACACACAGAAAAGGAAAACCCAAAGGAAGACACAAGCAGAGACTGAAATTAAACGGCCATAAGCCAAAAAAAAAAAACTGGCAAGTGCAGAAAGAGAAGAGGCTACAGAACAGCTTTTAGGACATGGAGCATGGCCCTGCCAATCTCTTGCTTTCAGACTTGTTACCCCCAAGAGCCATGAAAGTATATTATACTAAGCTATTATTTTAAGCTATTTATTCTGGCAGCCCCGCAAAACTCATACAGTGGTGCCTGCAGATGCTATTTAAGAATGCAGGTTGAATTGATATCAACTAATTAATAACAGAGCAAAAGCAAATGGCTCCTTTGTATGAGTTCAGGAACACCTTGCTAGAAGCAAACTTAATGAGTGAACGTCTTAATTCATAAACAAGATGAATTACAGAGCAAGGACCTTCTTGAAATGATTCATGGCATCATCACCTTGAATAACAAGGTTCCATTTAGTAAAATATGTTCATCCACACATACTGTGCAAAAAAGGTACAAATCCAAAACCATTGTCCTTGACTCTATCATGGCCCCTCCCCAATCCATGGAGAAATAGCCTTGTGCTTATCAAACATCTCCCTCTGGGACCTTTGTTTTCAAAACAAGGTACAGGGGCTAGAAAGAACTCAACAGTTAAGAACACTTACCACTCTTCCAGGGGACACAGGTTTGACTCCCCAGCACCCACATGGCTTCTTACAACAGTCCATAACTCTAGTTTCATGAAATTCAATGCCCTCTTCCTGCTTTGGACAGCACCAGGCATGTGCGTGGTACTCATATCTAAAATAAAAGTTTAGTATTTTGCTAAAGTATGGTAGACATGCACCCAAGTGTCCTGCTCACCTATGTACATGGATCAGTGGCTTTTTACAGACTGTTCTACCTATGTAATCAAGCAAGGAATAGAACATAACATTCTAGAAGTTTCTCTCATCTGCTTTCCTCTACCACCCGAAATAACATGCAGATTCTTAACACCACTGACCAGATTTGTCTGTTTTTAACACTATAAACCATACCACAGAACAACATGGTGCTTGTGTTGTGGTGTTAAACATTACATCTCTGTAATGTCAACATTCTGTTATATGGCATGGTAGTCTATATTGCTATGTAGTATTTCACTGCACAATTTATTTGCCCATTCTACAGTTGCTAAAATTTTAGTTGATTCCAAGTTTGTGGCTATTAAAAGTTGTGCACCTAGTGAATCGTACTTAACATAAAACCCGCAAGTGGTCCAAGTGCAGAGGGTAAGTGTCTGTGGATTATTCCCTCCTCAGGGCTCAGGCACCATCTTGGAAGAAGAGGCAGACAGATTTTAAGAGCCAAAGGTTAGGGAGGACTGAAGCAAACCAGAATCTTCTGGGCACAGCTAGACTGTTTCACTCATGGACTCACAACAGCTGTGGTTGCCAGCACAATGCCTGCACAAGAGCAAGCCAGTCAATATTCCAGCAAGTAAGGGTGAAGGCTCACAAGCCCCCACCCCTCTCTGAGGAGCTATTCACAGCTGACAGCTTCTGGGAGAGAGGGAGTCATTTTTTTGTTTAGGATGTGACTCCCACCCCACACCTATCAGAATATGGGCAGTACAAATTGGGTTCCATAAGCTGAGAGAGAGAGAGAGAGAGAGAGAGAGAGAGAGAGAGAGAGAGAGAGAAATTGCTATGTAATATGGTTGAAGGTAGATCTGAAAGGATTTAGGGAGAGGAGTAGGGATAAATATAATCAAAATACATTGTATGAATGTTTGAAATTCTCAAAAAAATCAATAAAAATATTATATACATATTTCTAAAAATAGTGTACCTATGATAATTCTTGGGTCTTTCAATAATCATAAGATACACTTCTATGGATGTATGTTATATAGATGAACACACATTCACCTGAAAAACACATAGTAAATTTAGCCATTTTGGTGGGTGTGCAGTAATATTTTATCGTTGTATTAATTTGCATTTTGTGGTAATTTCATATATTTATCACCCATCTGGTGATTCCTTTTAGTAAAGTATCTGTAGAAGTATTTGTCCATTAAAAAAAAATGAGGCTGCCATCTCTAACATTGTTTTTTCAAAAACAAAACAAAACAACAACAAAAAAAACATTTTTTTTTAATTCGAGACAGGGTTTCTCTGTGTAGACCAGGCTGGCCTTGAATCTGCCTGCCTCTGCCTCCCTGGGATTAAAGGCATGTGCCACAACCATCCAGGGAAAAAAATTGTTTTTCACAAAATGTATATGATAAACATTTTGGCTGGTGGTGTACTATAAACAAAGTGTTGACTGCAAGAATTCCACCAGGATGTGTGGTTCCATTCTCTCCCTCTGCTGTTGTTTTCGTTGTTCACTCAAAAGCCTTGGAAAAAAAAAAAAAAAACACCAGGTAGCTGAGCCATGAAGCCAGAGACACTGTGCAACTCAGAAAAACCAGAGCCATTGCCTCACTCAAACTGTGGGATTTCCTCGGGGATCTCTCCGGAGATGATTTCTCTCCTCATACACCACAGCAGCGGCTCTGTTTCTCTTCTCAAGCAGAATTTGAATGCAGCTCACAGGGTTCAAGGTCCTTAGAAGCCAAAGGGATTTGAAGTCTTCCAAACGCTCATTTTCTGTCAGCTCGTGAAGAATCCACCCATCAGTGTGCATGCTTTGGTGGGCAGAAGCAGGGTTCTCCAGCATCAGGCCTCACCATGCTCCAATTTGTTCCTTCTCTGCCTTCCCAAGTTCTAGAGAAAGTGGACCAGAGCTTGGTGAGTGTGGTGCTGCTTGTCAGAGCTGATGTCTTTAAGAAATGAATGACTGGTTGGCACTGGTTTTCTTCATTGATGGATAAAATGTCACATCTCTCAGAATTCATGCTATGCACCAAGCACCTGGATTCATAACTGGAATTCTCTAGAAGCTTTCCTACTCAATGGAGAGCTCACTCCTCTGGGCACTTCAGAACTGGAGGAGGCAGCTACTCAGGAATCTCCAGGGGAACGGGCAGAATTGAAGCTGCCTGGGGCGTTTTTTATTAGGTGGGTTTCTCAAATATCACTTTTCGGTGTCAACCCTGACATGCCTCAGAGCAACCTTGGTCTCAGGAGAAGATCGATGTAAACTTGGAAAGACAAATGTTCACCGTTCATCAAGTCATTTCCCCAAGGAACACCCTGAAGCCCCAGAATCTAGTGGTGGGTTCACAACCAAGACTGGGGACAAACAGCTTTGCTAGTTCTGATTCAAAACAGGTTTCTAGTGACAAAGAATACACACAAAGGTGAACAGGCAAAGACAGCCATATTCACAGTATGAATGATGCTGCCATATCACCAGTTATCCAACTATTAAACAGCTGAGGATTGGAACCATCAATAGCTTTCCTTATTTTTGCCTGTATGTATTTTTTTTATTTTTCTCAAAAAAGTATATTTCTTTTTTAAATTAACATATATCTCAAAAGTAAAGTAATATCAAACTCAAGCTAGATAACAAAAAAGAATGCAGAAGAAGAATTGTAAAGAGGTGGTTTACAGCCTTTGCTGTAGAGTCGTGGGATGAGGCTGCCCAGAAGCAGCCCTCCGTCTGAAGTAACTCAAAGATAACGGAATGGCAGTGCATGGGGCAGCTGCTTCCTGCTAAGGCTCTCACTTGATAAAAAGCAGTAACCACAATGTTGATAACAGTGATAGACTACCATTTGTTAAGAGCTGTGTCCAGCAGAGGCCAAACACAATGCTGCCGCCCCACAATAGGACAAAATCCCAACACGCGGCTGGAATGTTTGTGATCAATCCCTTCATCTCCCCTGGAACCTACCCCTACCCTGCTGCCCCTCTCCTCAGGCCTCCATCCCTACCCCAGCCCTCTAAGTCAGGGGCTGAATGCCACCAGAACACCTTCTGGATTTCCAGAATGGCTGCCTCATCTCTGCTGATCCTTAGGGCGTTCTGAACCTTCACTCCTGACTCGTGGTAACATTCTATGCAGCAGAGTCAATCATTCATTCACTCACTCATTCATTCATTTAAACATAAAGTGAGGACTCAAACCCATCACCACCACCATCAGGCCCTTTAATCTTTGCTTTCCTAGACTCTGCAGCACATACAGCTTTTTTTTTTTGTTTTGGTTTGGATTTTTTTGGTTTTTTGAGACAGGGTTTCCCTGTGTAGCTTTGCGCCTTTCCTGGAACTCACTTGGTAGCCCAGGCTGGCCTTGAACTCATGGAGATCCGCCTGGCTCTGCCTCCCAAGTGCTGGGATTAAAGGCGTGCGCCACCACCGCCCGGCGCACATACAGCTTTGATTAAATAGACACGGGTTCAAATCTCAAGCTTCCCATTTCTAGTGGCCTTTAGGAAGGACCCAGGGGTTTCCCATCAATGCCCTCAGCAGACATGGGTTTATTGATGAAAAGTATCTACAGGCTTAATGTGAGGGCTTGCTGAGTGTGACAGTGCAGCAAAGCTCATGCACAGAGCCCAGCAAAAAGACATTTGGTAAACAGTAACAAGTAAACCAAACTAATATCTGACCTATTAAATACGGTTTCTAAGAGAAAGACCTATAAGTTAATTGCCTAATTTGGAAAGTGCTTGAAAATGAATGACCTCAAGGGAGCCTCTTGCAAAGTATATAAATATGAAGTTTCTGTTAGCATCAATTTGTCCTCAGTCATCCCGAATCACCGTTTTATAAAGAGCTAATGCAGGGTCTTCTGTTGAGGAAGCAAGCATATGCATTTCCTCTGGCCTGCCTGCCTCTCTGACTCTGAGGAATGAGTTCCTGGCTTCCTTGATTCCTTCCAATAATAAGATCTGCAATGGGACATAATGGTGTTCAAATATGTGACATGATATTGATAAAAGAGAGATTCCTGGAGTCCACCCCACTTTATAGCTCTCAATTTTCTCTGTATACATGGGTCACCCAGAGTTCTTGCTCCAGAGTAACTTCTGACCCAGAGTGATTCTGAGATTGAACCAGAAGTTGCACATCTAAGACTCTCCAGCATCATGGGATGCTCCTGGTGCACCATGGGATGCTCCTGGTGCACCA